>JAMQGT020013762.1:260000-409040 GCA_024447675.2 Pterophyllum scalare | reverse complement strand
AAGGGCCCCGTCGGGCTCTTCTTTGTCTGGTCTCGTTGCCGAAAGCCAGCTGGCAGCATGGCATTCTGGGAGGACATTAGGTCACATTTTGTTGATGGGTAAATAAAACTAAACGAGTAGAAACTCACATGATGAGTTTTACACATGAAAAAAATGATCTGAACAGACGAGTAGCAGCATTCCTTCCCCCAAAAGATGGGCAGCAATTTGGAAATAACCTTTAATTTTGTCTCCTTGTTTTATCCTGCACTGTAGGTGCTTCTAATTATAACACTTTCTACAAATGTATGCTATATATATATATATATATATATATATATATATATATATATATATATATATATATATATATATATATATATATATATATATATATATATAGTAGATATTCTGTTTTAAGTGTCTGTGGGTAATGTTTGATATGGCAACATCTGAGAGGTATGTTTTCAAAACTTAATCTTTTGCCTTTGCTCGCCTGCTGGTAATAGATTTGCTAGTTACAAATTGCATCATTGGTTACATTAAATGCAGTTGTTGTGTTAGATGTCACATACCCTCCTGTTTTCTGTATGTCTGATAGTTAACGAGCTGATTTCAGGTAGATTTTGAGCACAAAAGCTTGCAGGCATCAGCTGTATCTATTAAAGCCCCGTGGCACTGGAGAACGAGATCATAAGCTTGCCAGTGAGAAGGTTTTAGGACAGATTATAAGCTCATCCATACCTCAGGGTCCATCTCCTGCAGCTCATACTCCAGCTGATCCAGCTCCTCAGCACTGAGGCCTCTGAGGATGGCATCCTCGTCAATGTCCCTGGGGTCTGACATGGTTCCTGTGACTTACATACACCCACTCACTCATACACGCCGCTGCACACCCCTGGGTGAGATGGCACTGTCAGTAAAGGAAAAAAAACAGGAGAGAGGGAAGAGAGGACACTGAGTCTTATGGCTTGTTTTTCCTTGTCAGTCTTAATTGCATCCCATTTGCACGCTCCTTTACTCGGTTACCTTGTGCTGCCATTTTTTATGTCACAATCGCTTACATTAATACTTTTTCATTGTAAAAAGCTCGACTTTGACACTTAATCATCCAAGATAAAGGTGTGACTGAGTACTGTTTTATCATTATTATATCCTACATTAAATATGTTGCACTGTAAACACAGGCTTTCGAGATCCTCAGCCAGATGCTAACTGAGGATGTTACAGGTCACGGTCAGCAACCCTAATCTTCAGTTCTTCTGACTATATAAGTAAATGATAAATCACTCGGCTCTTATTTTATCCAGAAACCTCTTGGAACCCTGTCAAGGACCACAAGGAGTCCCCTTCCTTGCATTTTGTCAACCACTGTCCTTGGCAAGTAGCGTCATGATCTTCATTGGGCTTATCGGCTGCCCTATCCAGAGTGCGTCAATAATGCTATTATGATAATAATAGATGCATTTCCAATAATGCATCTGCAATACTTAGCAGAGCGGTGTCTGTATAAATATGCTGCAGCAGCACCCAGATCACATTCTTACATAGTCTTTAGTTTCACCTTAAAAGACACAAGAGCTGAACATGCACCCACTGACGCGCTGCAGTTCTGAAAGCGGGAGAGGCTCAGTGACGTGAAGAAGTGTAAGAAATGAAAGCGTGAGAGGTCTTTGTAACTTTAAACCCTTAGCAGTGACTAAGAATAGCCGTACGGAGAGAAGAGAGGAGTGGAAAGTGCAATCCCTTATTTATCATTGACAGACACTTGCTCGTACAGTAGGGACCCACCCGAAGCATATCTGTACGCAGGGATGAAAAGCCACACACTGACACGGTTATGTTTTAGACACACTAAAACATAACTGTTAATCCACACCGGCCTTAGATAACAGAGAGCGAGGACTAATACACTGCACCGCAGGGCGCCCCAAACAAAGAATTCCACTGTGATAGCATGCGTATACATGTGGGTCAAAGTATGAGTAATGCAGCTATCAGGTTAAAGGCTCGGTGTTGCCATTTTCAGTCCAAATTTCTCCCCAACTTGGGCACAGCAGTGAAACCACTGCTGATCAGGTCACGCAATGTAACATTTTGTAGCCAGTCTGCTCATGTGATGTCAGAAACCGCTCACATCTAGTACCTCCATGTGTCTTTCAGAAGGCAGTTCTTTGCATGAGAATATAATCGTGTGCTCAAGGAAGAATTAAAGCACAGTTAAAGAGCAAACCTGCACAGGTAGCTTACAAGCTAAAGACAGCATTTTATTTGCAGCATCTAAAGGGGCTGAAAAGGACACAGCGTTAAAGCCATTCCGAGGAACCGTCCAGAGCGATGGGAAAAAGCACTTTTCCACTTTTCTTTCAAAACAAAAGTACAAACAAACATTTAAGTTTGCACACGCACACCTTGTATTTGTTTGTGAGTCAGTTTGTGATTGTGGTGTCACAGGAGCTCCTGTAGAAAATTCAGTACAAAACAAATTCCTAACATAACACAACCAAATGATCGGGTTTCCTTCACAACACCATGGGAACTTGGTTACCATGGAACTAAAACTGCACTGCTCTGTTAAGCATGAGTCCAGAAGACATTATATTCTATTCTATTCTATTCTGTTTTTCACAAAACATCTAAAACTATCATTTTTGTGTTCTGAGAGTCTCTGATCAGGTTACATTTTACATTAGAAAGGGCAAGCACACACACACACACACATACGCAGACAACATAACAATGGCCTACAGACCTAACCTAACCAAATGCAATGTTTCTACCCATGAAATTAACAATCTTTATTGGGGGCTTTGTTTTCGTCCACCACAGTAAAGTCTAGTGTGTGTATATATATATATATATATATATATATATATATATATATATACCTATATATATATACACATATATATACTTGGAAAAATCATACAGTATAACTTTGGTTGCAGCAGAGCAGAGATTATAAAAAGAGCACATAGCTAGACATTTTCCTCAGACAGCTTAAACTATTAAAAAAAAGAAAAGATTTCCGTGTGACTGGACTGCATTGGCAATTTTTCATCAGTGCTGTGTGGCTCTAATGTGTAAAGCCAATGACACAAACACTGGATCGCACAGCTGAGTGTCGAGGAAGATAGAGGAGATTTAAAAGATGAAGAGAAGGAGGCTGCAGCTCAGTGGACAAGGTGGGGGATAAATCTATTTAGATTCACTCTTTACCACGGATGAAAGGTTTTATCAGTCTTCGCCACCCTTTACCTCCAAACACTTTAAACTATACTCATACGTATATAAAGCCACTGAATCCCAGTCAGCTACAGTAGTCTATCCGCCTTTTGTTGGCCCATCATATCATAGATGTAGGGAAAAAATGCTTTCATGTTACTCATTTACTTTTATTTGGATGTCTTTAGATCATCATTACAAAGAAGCCTTTTTAAACTGGCTAAAGTAAATTATTCTAAAGCAGACTGATGGTTTTAAAGAACACAGGTAAAGAACCACAGTGACATTTCAGTCTAATAATCTATCAAATCAACATTAACCTTGGATTGATTTTTCAAGATGGCAGTATTGTTCAGCATTGTGAAGGTTTTTTTCTATGATGAAAAGAAAATGAATCACATAATCTGGAAAAAATTATAGACTTAATTTTCTTTGCCTATTTGAATATACTTATTTCATACTGATTCATGCATTTTAAGCCAGTTCTGTCATGCATCCAAAACACTGTGGCATGGAAAAAGAAATCACAATATCAACTAGCTTTTTTACTTTTTAAAGTCAAGATCAGTGCGTCACTGAAGGATTGGATATGACATAGGTCTCTGTCCAAATTTGGCTCATGTGATATGCCTGCCATCAAGCCTTTGAGCCTTACTTATTGATGAGCTAAATACATAGCTGTTTGGACACTGGATATCAGCAACCAGCCAGTTAAAGGAGCTTTAGAACATATTACCTTAACTGGGGGCAGAATGAATGGGAGAAAACAAGCCTTTATTGGCCACACACACACACACACACACACACACAAAACAGAACAGGCGCACAAGCAGCACAAATAACACTGAGAGAACATCCAGAGCGCAAACAGACAAACAGGGAGACAGGGACTATTTATACACACACACACACACACACACAAAGAGAAAGGTAGAAAAGCAGGAAAATGACAAAAAGATAAACGAGGAAGCTAACCTTCAAAATACAACAGGAAGTAACCAACAGACATAACCAACACTGACACTTGAAGACTACAAAATCGAGTCAATGCTTTACAGTTTTGTGGGGAATGCTTGCTGTCAGCTTTGGCAGGTTACAGAAAATGGCAACTAACAGCCAGATCAAATTATGTGTCCTGGCACATTTCAGGAAGCCTCTGTCCACACTGGAAACAGAGAGTGTGTGTGTGTGTGTGCATCTGTCCCCGGCTGTCCCAGCAGGGTTTCTGTATGATACAAAACAAAGTGGGTGTGGAGCAGCACAGTGGCTGTCACCTGCCGCTGCCAGCTGGCTCTGGACCGTTCTTTTTCCAGTTAAAATCTCAACCATCTCCTGCACCTGCAGCTGCTCTCGCTGTGGAAGTCGTGAGCTCAGCTGAGCCTGGCTATAAATGTACAGCTGTAAGTTATTGAGTTCTGACATGTGCTTTATATTATATTTATTATATTTACTTTTATTTCTTATTAAAATAGCAACTTGAAATGTGCCGATTCTAACGCAGGTTTGTGACACCAAACAAGCTCAATGAGTCTTTTGTCTTGACCTGGAAAAAGTTGCACACAAGTCAGATAAGAATATTTCATATTATCCTAAACAGTGCGTATATTTTGAACAATTTCTTGAGATAAGTGCCACAATTACTGCTTTTGTAAGTTCAACATTTACAGATTATGAATCTATTCAGTGCACTCAGTGAATCTAGATTCATTTCTATTAACCCACTGATTTGACCACTTCATATAAGTTGTCTTTGTATCAAGTTATAAGGTTTACAGTGAGCTGCAAGTAATGATTATTTACACTGCTGATTATTTCATCATCAATCTAAGAATGATTTGTGTCATCTAAAGGACCGCAAACAGGGGTGCCAAGTCTGCCTGACAAAATCGGTCAATGGTCAATCAAAAATAGCCCACAAACCAGCCTCACTGATATCGTAAGGTGGTCACAGAGCAGCAGAGAGCATTTCAGTTAGCAGTGTATGTCCATGGTCCACATGGCATTGATTTGGTAGGATTTGCATACAAATAGATATTTTTATATGAAACAGGAATTTCATAAACTCTTATACACAGAAACACTTACAAGTAGCCAGTAGGAGAAATGCAGAAATGGCAACTCTGATTACTGACCCTGAATGTTC
Source organism: Pterophyllum scalare (assembly GCA_024447675.2). NCBI lineage: Eukaryota > Metazoa > Chordata > Actinopteri > Cichliformes > Cichlidae > Pterophyllum > Pterophyllum scalare. The sequence goes on along the minus strand of JAMQGT020013762.1, from coordinate 403,693 downwards.
TATAAAATCTGTGACAAAGCCTCTGCTGCATCTAACAAAACTTACAAATTTTGGTAGTTCACCAACTTGAAAGTGGAATCAGAGCAAATTATGAGAGAAATCAAGCTTTATTTCAACTGTGGCTATTGACACGTTCCCCACTCTTCAACTGATTAGTCAATTCCCAGCGTAGAGCTGCTCAAAGTATTTCTAATGCGATTACTCGATTGATAATCGATAGAATACTCGATTACTAAAATAATCAATAGCTGCAGCCCTAGTTGGGATGTTACAGTGAAATTGTTCTTTTTTGGTAGCACACCTGTGAAATTTTTAGCTAAGACTACATAAAACACAAGGAGCCCATGTTTTCTCCAACAGGAACACCAGGAACTCCATTCCTGCTGATAATTGCTTCTATTGAGCCAGCGTTAAGTCAGGGTTACAGTTTATGCATCCACAAGTATGAACGCTTGGGTCCAAGTGACACTGCAGACACTGCGCTGCACTGTTCAGACATAATGTAACGTCTTCAGGCATATGCCAAGAAGACTTGAAAAAAGTGTAATAAGAACAACTGCTCATCCATGGTGTCTGCAGCTGTCAGTGTGTGTGTCTGCAGCCATTATAATCCTGGCCTCACAAATCTTCTGTCTCTAGCCATCTCTTGGCTTTCTACAAGCATTTGCACAGCCATGTTGACTACAGCACCTCATATGCTGAAAGACGTCAAGCTTGCACGTCAGTCTGGTTAAGCAAATAATTGTGACGTTATCTGAAGAACAAGGTAGGTGCAAGTTCTTGATTTTGGAGCAACAATGGCTGGAGGTCTGAAGGAAAAAAGCACTTTATTGCAAATGCAGTAAAACCATGACTGATTGCATGTCATCTATCATTTCTTATTGAATTTAATTGCAAAGAGTTCTCATAAATACATGTCAAAAGTACCGCATTGAGGCAAGCAGCAGCGAGGGGGTAAAAGACCATTACAAGGGTTTGGATTTCATAGCAACAAAGGTTAGTCTCTCATAAATGCTCCAAGATGATTTACACTCTGCTTCTGTGTCAGTGCATTTATCTTTACTGGAACATAAATAAACGTTAAAGTGACTCCACACACTGAGGTTTCATTGCTCTTTTGGTAGATCTAATCTGCTAATGTAACAGTAGCAGGAAAAAAAAAGCTTTCTTTCTTTTTTTTATGATCAGGTTAAGGCCTCATTCTGCCACCAGCAGCTCAGAAGATTAGTCAACAACAGCGGGCCATCTTCTCCACGACTTACCAACCAAGTGTAACATTCCAAATCACCCTTCAGCTTAATTTTAGCTTCACAAGTCAGCTACTTACAGCTGTGTGAATCCTCCCCAGCTTGGGTTGCTCCTTGAGATCAAGTCAGAGCACCATTTTGAGCACCTTAGAACCACTCGGCTAAAGTTTTTACTAAGAAATTATCTTTTATTTTAAGACATACAGAAGTTTTACTTTCATCATACCTGAGTTAAACACCCCAAAAGTCCCATTTACATAAAAAGAAAGGTCCCTGATTTTAATTTAATTATACCATTCAATCCCAAAAGGCAATATGACCCAGTGGTAGATACAAATACAAGGCACAAATGTCAGGCACCAATGGATATTAACTGGAGGGAATGAGCAGGCAGAGGACAAACTTTAGCGTCCTTCCTAGTTTCCAAACTCTACAGCCTCCTGAGACAACATCTCTAAATCCCCTGTTACAAATTACCCACACAGCGATGAGCAGCTATTGGATGGCTTAACCCCTACACATGCCAAACTGATGGATTCATTTGAGTGACAGTATCCTAGTTGTTGTTTGAGCCTCTTAGAAGTTATAGCTGGGAAAAATTTGCTTCCCATAAAGTGAAACTCATTTCTGCTGAACATTCAAATCAACCCTCTTTCATTGTAAAACCACAAAAAAAAGCTTTTGTTTTTACAGAAACCATATTTTAAGATAGTATAATTTGTCTAGCACCTTTATCCTATTTCACAAACCCATATTCGCACAGTGACACAATAGAGTCTGAATTAAGGAAACAGGCGAGGAGAGCCAGCAAACCCACTAAAGCAAATCCAGAGAGCAGCCTCACACCTACCTTTACAGAAGCGCAGTGCTAAAGCCTCCAAGCAAGGCAGGGTCTGCTGTCAGAGAAACTTGTTTCTCTTTTCTTCCCTTCCCTCCTCTCAGTCTCCCTCGACCCCCTGTTTTCCCTCCTCCTATGTGTCAGACTTCAGAGCTGCTATGCTGAGTCCGGCATACTAACGGCACTTTGAGAAGTCAGCATTTTATTATTTTGGCTGTGTGACATAGGAGGGGATGAGTTATGTAGGAAGGGCGAGAGAGAAGCGGGGTACGAACCGCTTTCATCATTCAATTAAACCTTAGTGGTCAAGCAGAAGGAGAACGGCTGACATCTAGTGGTTAGAGCTGAGATGTACATCGGATTAGATGTACTCAAATTAACTGCACCTTTAATATTTTCTATTAACGTGAATTTATACACTAAATATCATGTTTTTCTCTGTTTTATCCTTGATTCATTGTAAATTGTATTTTATGCTTCAAGTGGAAATGACAGTATCCTGCTGTAGGGCAAACATAGCAGGAATTTCAAAGGATTTTTATTTAGTCAGTGCAGTTAATTAAGATTATCAATGCAACTGTTGAACACAATATTAAAAATTGGTACACGACAAAATAAGAACCGTGCTGTTAGAAAATGCATTAATTCGCTCACACATTTCATTAGATGCATTATGCAAGTGCCTGATCGGACCAGTTTAAATGCCTTAAATCTTAATAGCACAGATTCAACAAGGTGCTGGGAACATATTTCTGTGATAGCATCACGCAGTCGCTGCACATGATGTGACTCTGCCATTCTAAAACATCCTAAAAGTGCTCTATTAGATTGGGATCTGGTGACTGTGGGGGCCACTTGAGTACAGGGAACTCACTGTCATGTTCAATAAACCAGTTTGAGATTATTTGAGCTTTGTGATATGGTGCATTAGACTGCCAGAAGCAGCCATCAGAAGATAGGTACACTGTGGTGATATATGATATATGTGGTTAGTAACAATGCTCAGGCAGGCCGTGATGTTTAAATGATGCTTAATTGGTACTAAGGGGCCCAAAGTCTGAACCACTGATACAAGGCAGGATGGATCCATGCTTTACACCAAATTCTGGCCCTACTATCCGCATGTTGCAGCAGAAATTGAAGCTCAACGAGTCTAGGCTGCATCTTCTTCAGTCTTCTAGTGTCAAATTTTGGTAAGTCTGTGAGAATTTTAGCTTCATTTTCCTGTTCTTTGCTAACAGGAGTGACACCCAGTACGGTTTTCTGCTGTTGCAGCACATCTGCTTTAAGGTACAACATGTTGTGTGTTAAATGATGCTCTTCTGCATACCTTAATTGTGACCAGTTGTCGGTTACTGTTGCCTTCCTATCAGCTTGAAGCAGTCTGGACATTGTCCTCTGACCTCTAGCATCAACAAAGCATTTTCACCCAGAGAACCGACTCTCACTGTATATTTTCTCTTTTTTCAGTTGTCAATCAGTTTCAGCTGCTTTGCTGTTAATTAAATTAACAACAGGTACACTAGAGGGGCAGCAATGACACAACCCCTCAAACAAGAATGGTTTTACAGGTGGAGGTCACTGACATTTTTTTCCTCCTCACCTCAACATTTGGCTACTCATCACTACTGGTAGCATGAGGAGATATCTGGACCCAACAGAGGTAGTCAAGGATGACACATCCCAGCACAGTCTCAAGGGCATGGAGGAGATTCCAGGAGACAGGCAGTTACTCTAAGAGAGCTGGTCAGTGCTGTAGCAGGTCCTTAATCCATCAGCAGGTCTGGTATCTGCTCCTTTGTGCAAGGAGGAACAGGATGAGCACTGTCAGGGCTACAAAATGACCTCCAGAAGGCCACTGGTGTGAATGTCTCTGACCTGAGGGAGGGCCCTGTGCTCACTGCCCAACACCATGGAGCCCCAATTAGGATTTGACCTTGGGTACTAGAATTGGCAGGTCAGCCACTTACACCATGTGCTTTTCACAGTTGAAAGACATGAAAGGTATCTGGAGAAGCCATGGAGAACTTTATGCTGCCTGTAACATCATTCAACATGATCGATTTGGTGGTGGGTCAACGATGGTCTGGGGAGGACACACAGACCTCTACAGGCTAGGCAACGGCACCCTGTCTGCCATTAGGTATCAGGATGAAATCCTTGGACCTACTGTCAGACCCTACACTGGTGCCGTGGGTCCTGGGTTCCTCCTGCTGCATGGCAACACCCAGCCTCATGCGGTGAGAGGATGCAGGCAGTTCCTGGAGGACAAAGGAATTAATGCCACTGACTGGCCCCCAGGCTCGCCTAACCTAAATGGAACACTTCTGGAACGTTGTGTTTTGGTCCATCCAACATCATCAGGTTGCACCTCAGACTGTCCAGGAGCTCAGTGATGCCCTGGTCTAGACCTGGGAGGAGATCCCCCAGGACACCATTTGTTATCTCATTAACCCTTTATAGGAAATCCCCATTTCTTAACTTCACTGCAGCACGGGATGGACATCATATATAAAATGTGTGGAAATTATGAAAAATTGTCGCGTGTCCGATAAAGCGTTAAGACCATGCACAACATTGTCAGGCATGCATACAAGCATGTGAGGTCCATACAAACTACTGAGTCCAATAAAAAACTATTACTAATGTAATCATACAAAAATTGCTGTAAATAATCATACCGCCATTATTTTGATTGTTCATTGTTTTGGACTTGGCATTTATGTAAAAAACCACATGATAAAAACTCTCCCCTGGAGGGGAAATCACCAAAACCACCAAATCCTCTGTGTTTTCTGTGAGAAAATAAAATTAAAAAAAAAACCTTTGGGAATTCCATCAAGGGAAACTTGTGGTTTCACAACTTTATTATTATTTCTCAGTGCTGTTGTTATTAAGAATCCATCATTTTACATTTGTAAACTACAAAAAAAACAGACAATAACCATCATTATTCTACATTGTCGATGGATTTTACATAACTACCACTCTTCTATCACCACTAGGTGGCACTGCAAATGCAGCCCAGACACTTTGATGGCGTTATTGCCTTTAAGACTTTTTGTCCCCCGGTCTGTAGTGTCTGCTGTGCCTTCTGTATTTAATCAAAAGCTTATGACGAGGATAAGGCTGTTAAGTTTCTTCTGCACATGCAGAATCACACCCATGACCAATCCTTAATTATTATAAAAGTACTATTCAACTCTTGTATCCCCGACATCTCTATGATAAATTCAGTTTTATTTATATAGCACTAAAACTCAACGAGTCATTTCAAGGTGCTTTATATTGTAAGCTAAAGACCCTGAATAATACATAGAAAACACACCAATCAAGACAACCCCCTATGTGGCAGCATTTGGCAACAGTGGGAAGGAAAACCTCAGTTTTAACAGGAAGAAACCTCTGGAAAAACAAGGCTTAGGGCGGGGCAGTCATCTGCTGCAAACAGTTGCGGGTAAGGGGAGGGAGACAGGACAAAAGACACACTGTGGAAGAGAGCCAGAGTTTAATAATAACTAAAGACTAAATGCAGAGTGGTGTAATTGTCAGAATGTCAGAAATGCTACCAGACTGCATAGTGTTCTCTCTTACTAGTGGCAGCAACAACAAACAAAACCTGTAGTGTTCATTTATGTAGTGGATCTGCATAATCTAATATGAGTGTGAATAAAAAACACCTGAGTTCTCGCTTTCTTCTGGGTTCCGGGGTTTTTCCTACTTTCTCTGCAAGTTTCTGTTCAATGCCCTGGTGTGAGCTGTTGCACCCGCAGCCTTTGTAAGCAAATGAAAGGGTCTTTTTAAAAAAAAAAAAAAAAAGGGTGATTCACTCAAAACTCAGAAACAGATGGGCTTCAAGTTACACTCAAAATATTATTCTCAGGTATTATTCTGACCAACCCATTCGGGTTGCCTCAGAATGCAGCACTGTATATATGTTGATGCAGCTGAAGTAAATGCAATAAAGTTTGTGCAGTTTATAATATTGCACAAACATTTTAAAACTGATTTGCTCCTAAATATTCTGGATAATTCCCCAACCAACCGAATCCTGGGCTTTTTTTTTTTATTGCAACTTCTTCCTGCCAGCTACTTCCTCTTTGACTTGTCAGCGGTCATAACACTCTAACCACAACAATGAATAACAGGTAGACCTTTTTTGTATTCTCTTGCCGGTTTGTATGTTTTGTCTCGGTACAAAACCAACGTTTTGGTTTCATATCAAATTTCCCCCAAAGTCTGGTGAAACACCATGACAACATCATCTCACCATTTGCTTGTCACAATATTTGACTGGAGTTAGAGGATAACTGACCAAACATTCCCACTCACATGCATTTCATCAAATGACACTGGGAATGTTTTGAACTTTATTGTCCATAAACCCAATGTGATCAGCAACATTTTATAGCAGCAGTGTAATCAGAGTGTTATTGTCATTAAATATGTTCCTCCCCCTCAAGGTCAGCTTCCTTATTCTTGTTATTTTCAATATGACAATTAAAAAAACAAAAAGGCAGTTGTTCTCTCTCTGGTTCACAGATGCCTACAAAGGATCACACCTGAAAATTTCCTTTCCAGATGTTTAGGTCAATGGAATTTTTTTAAACCAAGAATATGTACCAGTAGGTGTGTGTGTGTGTGTGTGTGTGTGTGTGCCTGTCATGGTTACGTGTGGTGCAGGGGTGTTTCCAGTTGATGATACTTGAAACCACAAAGGGGAACTGCGGACTGACTTAGCTGAAAGAGCGAGAAAAAGCGAGTCTGAATGAGCTCACCAGAGATGACCTCGTCCAGGTACAATCACATTCAGGCAGAAGTAGAAATCCCCCCCCCCCAAAAAAGAAGAAAAAATGAAAATAAAGTAAAATCAGGTCTCACTGTGACACTGGAATCTGATCCCAGACACTGGGATCTCACTGGAATCTGAGTAAGCGGGAAGTCATAGTCACATGACTTAGTCAACATGTCTTGCAAAATCAACTTTATTTTTTCAAAATAAAATATGACTCATCGCCAATCCTCTTAGTCACCAAGAGTGTAGTTTGAAATTTTGAGTGTTGGGATGAGAGGATTGATATCACTCTGCTTCAGAGTTTTTACGCTGAAAACTCTGAAGCTATGACTGAAACAGCATTATGCAGCCATTTAAGAGGGAATTCAGAGGTGTTATTAATAAGCTTTAGAGGTGCTGCCAGATATATTCGATCTTTGGATGCAATGAACTAGCTGCTACTTTCAGATACAAATGTTTAACATTTGGGGAAATAAACTTTTTATTTTGGGGTCAGGAAGACACAACTAGATTGACTTTGTAAAAATAATTAATTGTTGTAAAAATAATAACACGATTTAAAAACAGTGATATTAGTCTACTAAATACTCTGATTGATAAAAAGATAATTTGTTTCTCTGCTCCATGTCAGCAATCCCTTCTTGTAGAAAATCTTTCCTGACAACATATCTAAAGGTCTCTTATTATAACAAATTTATTCTATTTTATGAATAGCAAACACAATGCAATTAATTTATATCTTCATCAATGAGTTTTAGAGGTTTTAAGAGGTATGTTACCATTTTACAGGACCAGTATGCAGTCATTTTGCTAGTATGCAGTATATTTGCTAACCCAAGTCTCTCAGCATACTGACGAGTGAGTTGCAAACGTTCTTATTTGTCGCCCAACAAGAAGCATATTTATAAAGTTGAACTTTTCCTTTAAGGAAATGTGCAGCACCTTTTACTTCACAATAAATCAAACAAGTGAGACTATTTTTTCTTTTCATATTCTAAATTGGATAATACACATTTTTTTAAAGCCTGCTTTGCAAATGCTGTATTTGCATGATGACACAAAATCAGACTAATTTGAATTTCAGAGGGTGTCGGGAAAGGCGGGGGTTCTCCCGGGTTAACAGCGGGGCTCCCCCCCCCCTTCGGTTGAAATTCACTTTCAACAACAAAGACTTTTTCTTTTATTTCCCTTTCCTTCTGCTGTAGCTGCGAACTCGCGCAAATATCCACAACTCTGTTCTTTCCTAATTCACACGTCATGATTATTTCCTCTCACAGGCGTCAGTGAACTGGAAAAAAAAAAAAGAGAGAACCATACCTGGTTCCGCATTTACTGAAAGGCGATACGTAGGCGAGGTTTCGGAAAATGCAGGCTTTTTTTAACCACTAGATGTCGTAAAGACATGTGCGCAGTGAAACAAAGAGCCTCTCTTCTCTGTGTGTGCTACGTGCAGAGCATGCTCACGAGTACGCAGCAGGGGTACATAGTTGTTGAGGGCTGTTGACGGCATAGTGGGCACATGAGGCATGCTGTTCACGTACTCAGGGGCTATCCACCAAACTGCACAAAGATCTTCTAGTATATGTACCGAGACTGATTAAATCTCAGCCAGAGCACGCAGTTAGAGAATTGCATTCTCTGCAGGTTTTGTTGCACAGACGGTTCCCTAACAATGTCATAACAGTTGTGGATTTCGATTTATGAGCAACTGCAGTAGTTTGTGTCATATGTTTAAACAATCTGCTTCATTGGGACATCAGCTTAGAAACCAGCTAAATAAAAACTTAAGCGTGGTAATGTTTAAACTCTAGTATAGGCTGGGCAATCATTAGATACAGTATTAGGGCTAGGTGTGGCTCAAGCGTTGCACATGCTTGAAAGGAATGTAGGATTGTATAGCAATTATATAAAACGTGAGATAAGCCCATGGGGTTTTATAACTCTGCCTTCCAACTCCACTGCACTCAGCTATTTAAATGTCTTTCAAATTTACTTTCCTTTCTCTCCTTATTTCCATACCATTGCAGCTAACCTCACATGTAAAGTGAAAAGGACTCTGTGCAGGTACCACTCTTCTCCTGTCCCTTTTACAACATTATGGCATACATATACAGTATAGGACCTATATGTAGGACTGCAGTCATCATGTTAGTACTGTTGCTGTCTGAGCTACAGTTTAGAGTATGTTCCCCAGGATTATGATCACTTATACTGCCTGTTATCACGCGGCTCCGTATGAGATCAGCTGACTCTCAGTGATCTCTAATCTACAAAGAAATTGTGGCCAACCTATCGCAAGATTTATGCATTTATTACCAAATAAAGCTGGTAACTAGTTACAACATCGGAACTTCCATATAAGGCCATCCGGAATGACAATGAAATCAGGAAGTAGAAACAGGCTCTACCACAAAGGCGTTTTCAGAACATTTTCTCAGGAATGTTCCTCAGGAAGTTTTTCTCAGGTTAGGAAAGTGAACCATTAATGAACGTAAACTCTAATAAATAAAGTATTAACAAGAACCTGTCAGGAAGTGTGGTGAGGTAAAAACTACTGTTTTTTTGTTTTGTTTTTTTTTCCATTTAGTGGAATCAAAAGCAGCTTTTTAATAAATCACGTGTATGTATAACCTGGAGCAGACGTACTTCTTAGCACAGTTTGATCAAATGGTGCAGACCGGATGTTCTTTGTGTAAATACAGGTGACATATTAAGCAAACATAAAGATTGTCCAAGCCTGGTGACACACCAAAGTACACACACAGGTGTCAAGTTTAATACATTGCTAACTGTGGCATTGGATCACTATAAAAATGTTTACCACCTGAGATAAAAAGGCACTTGCTCTCTGCAGCATTTTATCAGTTCAGCTGCTTCTTCTTTATTAAATGAAAACTAATTACTTATATTGTGGTTTTGAAATGCATTATGCTCGCCAACACTTTATGTTGCCAAGCTGTTTTGGAAGGAGAGATTAAAACAATGATCTGCAGGAGAGAAGACCACAACAGCATCCAGACATTAGGCAAGAAGGAAAAAATTCTTGCATTACTCAAGCACCTGTAAACACCTTAGCTGTACCTCAGGTAAGGGCATGTGCCCGAACTGTAAAGTGGTTTTTGAAGAATGCCGTCAGCTGGATTGAGATGGCATTTCAGACGTGCTGAGACAAATTATGTTCCTGATCTTTCACTTTGTCATCCGCCACCCCCGCCCAGCTGATTCATTTCTGTTGGACTCTATATGTACTGCGGCATCCTCCCACAGTCCAAGAGCACCCATGTTAGGGTAACCCTTCATTTGAAAAGTGTATAAAGCACTACATGAATGTAAGGTTAAATGTGGTTTGTAGTCTAAATCACTTTGATTTTTCAGTAAGTGTAGAAAAGCGCCACCAGTTGAAAGTTGAAGTAATCAAATTAATGTAAAATATTTTTTATTAAATAAAGATCCTGCATTTTAGATTTTGATGGACTGAATGGTGATGATGGTGTCCAGTATGATGGGTGTCCAGTACAGTACCCAGGTAATATAATAACCAATACAACAATAACCACCCAACCAGTAACTGAACCGAACTTAAGCCAAGGTATCCATCCGCATTGGACCAGAACTGGGAAAAGTTGGATTAGTTCATCCTCAGTTAAGACGTGTGTGTGTGTGTGTGTGTGTGTGTGTGTGTGTGTGTGTGTGTGTGTGTGTGTGTGTGTGTGAGATAACACCAGAACAGAGAGGAGTGAATCCTGGGGTTGTTGAGAGAGAATATTGGGCTGTTTTATAAGTAAATAACTGCTCTTTAATTGTAACATTGCACATACCTAAAAAGATGACAAAAGAAGCTCTGGAATTACCCTAACCTGACACAAAGTATAAACAGAAACCTTAGATTTCATGTAATGGGGCATGCGTTCTTGTCCCCAGAGGGTGGGAAGCCCCAGCAGTGTGAACATAAACAATCTATGACTCCACAACATGAATAATAGTGAAAGCAAAGATATCGCCCACATCAAACAATAATAACCCCACAAAAAAAAGAGGTGCTGATATGCTCTAAAAAAAAACAAAAACCCAAAAGAACATGCAAACCACGAAGTAGTCTAAAGTGTAATTGAGTTTGTTCTGTGGCAGTGGGGCCTGATAAAGTTGAATGAGTGAAAAGCTGAATGGAGCCAGACTGGGGGAGGCATGCACGGCGTTCACGGTCACATGGCAGATCGCGTTTCCTTTGTCTCTGAACCCCCTTGGCCTGCTTTGTTGAAAGAGGGGATCCAATTTCCCCAGTCTTTGATGTCTCCTCCTCCCAAGCTTCCACGCCTCCTTTCTGTTGAGGCACCCACTTGCCTTCCCACCCACACAAACATGCGCACGCACACGTGCGGACACACACACAAACACACACGGAGACACATAATTGTGCCTTACGCTTACGTGAAACCCGACACAAGGCTGCATCTGGCGGGTGAAGCTGGCCATGAGCCCGAAAACCTCATCGAATGACTTCATGTAGAAAACATTCAGGATGAAATATAGCAGGCAGGGAACTTTAGACTGAAAACGCCATCAGCGTCGTGTCCAGGAATAAAAAACAGAACTGAAAGCACATACTCTACATTTACTGTACCCATTTGAAACATTATTTGTGCTGAAAACGATGCACCGAAAGGACATTAGTACAAGAGTTCTGTTTGATCTCATTATGAAGAGGTCCATACTTCATTTTGAACAGTGACTTATTGTTGCATGCACTTCTGGAGTTAATATTAAATTCTCAGTGTACTGTGGAATGAAATAACCAGTGTCCAAACTAAGCCACCCTGAGTAAATTTAACCCATCCATTTTCTGCAGTACAATGGCTCCAGGAACCAACTATTACAAACCACTAAACTGTTATGATCAAAGGTTAGATGGAAGTGTTAGGCTATATTTACATGTATACAGAGGTGGCAAATAATGGAGTACAAATACTTTGTTACTGTACTTAAGTTGAATTTTCTGGTACTTGAGTACATGTATCTGTACTTTCTACTACTCTTTTTCAAAAGAGGCTCATTACTTTAGGTTTAACACATTTGAAGGAAGTTTTTATTTTACGTCGCTGCGCGCCTCAAACATCAAAACCAATCTGACCCTCAATGGCAGAAACAACATCACATAAAAGACATTGGTGTATTGCCCCATTGGTGTATTTATCCCACTGGGGCTTATCCGATACAAAGACGTGAAAGAGGCAAAAAACATATCATTTATGCATCATTTATTAGCGCTATACTTGGGTTAAAGTGGGTCAGAAGGAGTGTAGATGTGTGGATGTCCATAAGTTGTGCTCGCAGTACTTCAGCATCTAAAGCTGCAGAACAGGAGCGAGCATAAAGGGAGCAACATTTATTAAGTTTCAAATGCAAAGTTTCTGTCAGCTCAACAAATGTTAGTAAGCACACAAATTGTGTGAGTTTGTTTCTGGGAAATCTTGGATCTTGCCATCCATGCAGATCTTACTTTGACATGTATCACCTACCCAGCCAAGAGAGGCAAAGAGTGAACCACAGACGGACGGCTGTTGATGTTGGTTCCACACGCACTTGAAATCCAGTCAAACAAAACAAGAACATCGATCAGAATATCACAATAAAGAAATTTAAGATTTTTTTTTATCCAATAACAGTTGACCGACAACTAATTTGGTCACTTAGTAGATGTGAACAGAAGACACGCGTCTTTCTCATGTACAGAGACGAGTATTACCTGAGCCTGCTTTTCTATTCTTTTTTTTTAATAGAAACACTTATTTAAGCTTAAGCGGTCATAAATTCTGTCTCCTTCGTTTCACGGTGAACTTAATATGCCAAATTGTCACAACTATCAATTCTTTGCCAACTGATCGTGTCATTAGAAAACCTATAATGTATAAAGCTGTGATGCATTGTGAAGTCAGTGAGTTCAGTGGGATTAGACGTCAAGGAAATCCAGACAATGTGTCAAGCAGACAGCGATGTCATCACTCAGCTTGGAACTAGTTTCTACCATTACTTCACATCAATAAAAAAAAAGACCTCCACCCAACAGGTATGCAAATGTGAAAATTAAAACTTTAACCTTCAACTTTAAAAAAATGCTGTGGTTTTTTTCTACTGCTAAAGTGCTATAAAAAAAAAAAAACTATCCAAAACTTATGTTCAAGTTCATCCAAAGGGAATAATGTCGAGAAATATTTTTCACCTGAGGAAGATCAACCTTAAAAGGTGGGTGGATGTCAGAGGCTTATTAGACATCTGTCCTGTCCAGTGACTGGTGCCAGAAAGGTAGAGCTGTTGTCATCACCAGTAAAACCTGGAGTAAAATGCAATGCTGCTTTTTTGTGTGCATAAAAATACCAGTGTAGTCAAGTCAAAAACACACAATAGTAGCAGTACAGTTTTCACGTTCTATAGTTTTACTACTGCTTCCCTTCGCTCCAATGTTTTGAGGTGGAAGTTGGACTTAGGGGGTATTCCAGCTGAAAATTACAACAGGCAACTCAGGATTTCTGACTTTCCGCTTTAAATGGAACACAGGAATAACCACTGTGACGTCGCCCATTGGTTTCCAGACTCCTCAATCTGATTCTGACTGCCGCTGTGTTAGTATTTTTCAGTAGTCACTGACATGCAAAATTACCAGCTAATGCTAGTAAGCTTAATTCAAAAACTGCCTCCAGAAACCATACTGTTTCAATGCACAGACACACATATCTGGTGCTGAGTAGCATACTAACAGTACTAGAGATTTACTTACCCCCAGAGCTGTTATGAAGCGGGAAACTACGTGCAAGAAGGCAAAATTGCATATATTTTTTCTACTGCTAAAAAGTTGGGCTTTTTAACAGCAGAGACAAAGGGGACTGACTTGCATTTGGAGCCAGCCTCTAGAAGAACACCACTTGTTTTCATTTTTCAGCTCCAGACCATGCCGATTGGTGCTGTGAAGCAAACTCTACGATTTTATGGAAATAGCATTGCAATTCTTCTTTTGGCTGCTTCCTCTTAAGGGTCACCACAGTGTATCATCTGTGTCTGTATCTATCTGGTATGGAAATTATTGCAATCTGCATACTCAATTTGGCAAAGATTTTGTGCCACCTGTGCTTCCTGACACACTCCCATTTATCTGGGTTAGGGACAAGCATAAAGAGCAACTAGCTTCTCCCCCAGCCACCCGATTTGTTGTGTAACATTCATTAGGGGGTTTTGTCTTAGAGGATAAAGGATTACTGATATCCTTATACTTAAAGATTCTTTCAAGAAATAATAATGTAATTTACAATGTCTGCAAATGGCACTATTATTGTGTCTTATGTATTTAAGAGATGCAGGGAAGTCAGATACATGCTGGTAGGACAGGTCAGAATGACTGTTCAATTAAACTTAACTAAACAAATCTTGGGCAAAACTATTCTTAAACTTCTGGAAATACATTTCAAATGATATTCTTTAACTCTGCTAAGTGATGCAGAAATATAGAAAATATTACACCCGTGAAAAAAAGAGACAAAGAACATCATTCTTTGTCTCCTTTCGAAGAGGGCTCTGGCAGCTTACTTGTTCACTTGAGTTCAAATTAGCAAATGAAATGCTGGCAAACCCACAGGTGGAGGGCAGTCATTGGAGACACATTGGGGGGGGGGAAGGGGGCAGGAGTGTTAGGAAGGAACAACAGTTGGGAAGACAAATTGACACAGCTTAGTATGTCTATTGGCAGACACCGAAACGAGCTTGAAGATGCTGATACAGCGACGATAGCGTCAATGAGGAGAAAAACTGCTAAGGCCAAAAACCAAAACACTAAACAAGCCATCAGTGTTCAGCTGGTTTGACTTCATTTTAGTGAAGCATAATATTTACATTCAGCATGTGTCCTAAATTTCCATATGGTCGTCTAAGGGGGGGGGGATAATCCATCTTAACGATTGCTGTGTACCGATCTAATTCATACTGCAAAACAACATGTGGTATGTAAAGCATCCCTTTGATTGCATTGTTGCAGGGGCTTCGGCTGTCAGAGACGATAGGGGCCTCCACCAAACCGTGGTACGCTAGCCAGACTGCTGAGGTCAAGGGGGCCTCTTCCCGCACACAGCCATGTTTCTATTGAGGCGGCGTCCTTCCTGCAGTGGGGCTGATGTCAGGGCAGAGGAATGTGCAAAACAGAGCACACAGGGGGCCCTTGTTCTCGCACTCTGTATAGTCCTTGGGCAGAAATCCAAAGCACATGCCACACACACTGCCTGAGGTGGAGTGAGGGGGGGGGCAGAGTGACTGTAGGCGTATGGGTCTGAGGATAGCACACAGTGAAAATATAATGGCAATATTCGAAGCAGAATCATAAAAAATTAATAGTTTTCCGGGTGTCAGTGTGTCCAAACGTTTGACAGGTATGGTACATCAATTAAGAAGTCATATTTTTCAAAAGATATTTTTTAACTTTATTGATATGCTGATGACAACCAATATGTATCTCTACCTTTAAGCAGTCAAGCTACTGTTTCTAGGACATCAGTATTGCTGAGAACTGTTGCACACTAAAAGAAGAACTCAGGCTTCAGTAATTAACTGCCTTTCTTGCTGTAGGAATATACTGTTTGGGATTTTTGCATGCCTCATGATGTGCGGTTACTGTTATACTCACGGGCCACATCATTAGGGACACTTTGCTAGTATGTGATTGAACGCTCTTCAGAACTGCTTTAATTCTTCATGGCACAGATTCAGCAAAGTGCTGGAAACATCCCTTGGAGATTTTCGTCCATTTTGACATATTTGCTGCAGATTTTTCAGCTGCGCAACCATGATATGAATTTCTCATTCCATCGCATTCCAATGGCTGATGGCGGTGGCGGCCATTTCAGTACAATGAGCTCATTGTCATGGTAAAGAAACCAGTTTAAGATTATTTGAGTTTTTGTTACGTGGGTCATTATCCTGCTGGAATCAGTCATCAGAGGACGGGTCTACTGTGGTCACAAATAACAGAAACAATACTCGGGTAGGGTGTGGTGTTTAAACAATGCTCAATTGGTACTAAGGAGTGTAAAGTGTGGCAAAAAAATATGTCTCACACGATTACACCAACACCAGTTCAACAGGTGTTCAGTGGCCAGAGAGTGTAGATTTGTGTATCCACAAACATATTCGTTTTTTATAAAAAACAGAAAAGAAAAGAAACCTAAGTATCTTGGGGTCTTGTTCACAAGTGATGGGAAAGGAGTGAAAGCTGCACTAGTCTACTGTGGCAGAGAGAGAGCTGAGCATAAGAGTGGAGCTGCTGATTTACTCGTTAATCTATGTCCCACTCTCACCTGTAGTCACGGGCTTTGGGCAGTGACCGAAAGAACAAGATCGCAGATACAAGTGATAGAGACAAGTGAGAGGGGCTCATCCTAGAGAACTATTCACTGCTCCTCCACATCGAAAGGAGCCAGTTGAGATCCGCCTAGGATGCCTCCTGGACACCCCTTGGGTGAGGTGTTCCAGGAATGTCCTACCAGGAGGAGGCCCCTGGGCAGACCAGGACATGCTGGAGGGACTATATCTCTCTGCTGGCCTGGAAACATTACAGTGTT
Source organism: Pterophyllum scalare (assembly GCA_024447675.2). NCBI lineage: Eukaryota > Metazoa > Chordata > Actinopteri > Cichliformes > Cichlidae > Pterophyllum > Pterophyllum scalare. Next base: position 387,217 of record JAMQGT020013762.1, on the reverse strand, counting down.
TCTCCAGATAAGCTGGAAGAGGTGGCTGGCGATCTGGCCCCAGATAAGCGGCAGAAAATGGATGGATGTTACACTTGCACAGTATTTTCTTATATATGTAAATATTTTCAGCCATTTTCATAACAGAATTACCTGTCCACACATGGAAAATCCCACTGACAGGTGGTTTAGTAATAAAAGCCCCAAAATAATGATCAATGACCAAGATAAGACATTTTAAATTAACAGACTGATTCAAAATGAAAGTGACTGAGAGAATGAAAGCGAAAGAACTACAAAGAACAAGCTCATTTAAAAGCCTTTGAGAGAACTCAGCCATAACAGGCCTGAGAAAAATGTTCTTGAATTATGCAAATATCAAAACATGCTCAGGGATGCCCTGCAGGCTGGACTACAAGCAGATAAAGAAGTTAGATGTAATTTTTTGAGGATTCTCGAAAAAAAAAATGAATACAAATAAGGATCAAGACACTGTGCAGATAAGTCATTCTAGATACCAGTCTAAACGAGCATTACAGAAATGTGTGAGTAAACTTTAAAGAACTCAGTGAGCACAATGTGATGATATCATAACCCAAAGAAAATGGCATACTTTTGACTGGTACTGTAAATTAATTATTATGACTAAAGCTTGGGGAGAGGCTTATTTGGTGACACCTAACAACCACAGTTATCTAAATAAAAGCATGTTCCCTCGGTCTTGGTATTGAACCTGCATGACTGTGGCTGCTGCCTTTGTCTTCTACCAAAACCCAGCTGTGACTGTCTCGTACAGAATGTTCTATTTTTTCATACTTATGACTTAGTAGGTCCTCACCCAGTTTGACGCAGTGGCGGTAATGACTGCCGCATTCTTGTCATCAACAGTGCTGTGAGAAAGTATTTGCCCCTTCCTGATGTCTTAGTTTTTCCATATTTTTCATGCTTAAATGTTTCAGATCATCAAATAAATATTTAATATAAGACAAAGATAACCTGAGTAAAAACAAAATCCAATTTTTAAATGATTTTTAAGTAATTGCTGGTTGGGCACCCGCTGGCTGCAAGAACTGCAATCTTGGACCACTCTTGTTAAATAATGAAGTAACTGTAATTAACCACATTTTTTGGAAAGCAGAGTTCAATTTCACTAGTCACACCAAGGTCTGATTACTGCCAGACTTCTTGAATCAAGAAATCATTTAATGGAACCTGTTTGACAAAGGACGCTAAAAGATCTCAAAAAGCAACACATTATGATACGACCTAAAGAAACTCAAGAACAGATGAGGAACAAAGTCACTGACTTCTGTCTGTCTGGAAAGGGTTACACAGTCAGTTCTAAGGCTTTGGTACTCCAGCAAGCCAGAGTGAGAGCCATTATCCACAAATGGGGAAAAGTTGTAACAGTGTTGAACCTTCCCTGGAATCGCTAGACTACCAAAATTACTCCAAAAGCGCATCAACGACTCATGCAGGAGGTCACAAAAGAACCGAGAGCAACATCTAAAGAACTGCAGGCTTTACTTGTTTCTGTTAAGGTCAGTGTTCATAATTCAACAATAAGAAAGAGACTGGGCAAGAATCGCATCTATGGGAGAGTTCTCCTTGGAACTCTCCCATAGATGACACTGCTGATCAAAAGAGAACACAAAGGCTCATCTCACATTTACCAAAAAAAGATCTTGATATAGTTGGTGTACTCGAACTGAAAGGAGCCAGTTGAGGTGGTTCAGGCATCTGACATTGATGCCTCCTGGGCGCTTCTTGGGTGAGGTATTCTAGGCATGTCCTACCATGAAGAGTCCCTGGGCCTGACCAAAGACAGGCTGGAGAGATTATATCGTTCAGCTGACCTGGGAATGACTCATTTTTCCGGATAAGCTGGTGGTGGTCGGGTAATGGGCAACTTGCCATAACTGATGGAACCATGAATTCTGCTCTCTACCAGATAATCCTGAAGGACAATGTCCAGTCATTAGTTTCTGCCCTGAAGTTCAAGTGCACTTGGGTTATATAACAGGACGATGATTGGAAACCACCAGCAAGTCCACCTCTGAAGGTCTAAAAAAACAAAACAAAATGAAGGTTTTGGAGTGGTAGTGGAGTTACAGATTCCCAACGTAAATTCAGTTGAGATGCTTTGTCACGATCTTAAACAGGCCGTTCATGCTTGAAAGCCCTTGAATGTGGCTGAATTAAAACAATTTTGCAATGAAAAGTGGACCACAATGTCTCCACAGTACTGTGAAAGACTCATTACCTATTCTCACAAACATTTGATTGCAGTCCTTGCTGCCAAGGGTGGCACAACCAGATATTACTTACTTTATAAGTTTCTTCACAAATAAAATTTTAACCATTTTAACCATTAACAAAATTCAATTCAGTTCAGTTCAGTTCCATTCAATTCAATTTTATTTATATGGCACCAAATCAAAGCAGTCGCCTCAAGACTCTTTATCTTGTAAACCCCAACAATCAAAATGGACATATTTTTATGTCCAGCTATTTTCAGTACTGCTGATATTTATTTAGGCTCTTTCTCTTTGTTTGATCTTTCTCCATTAACTTCAATACTTACTTCTTCCAAGCCATCAATATGCCTGTTAGACCCCAATCCTGCACTGCTCAAAGAAGTCCTACCATTAATTAATTCTCCAGTCTTAAATATGATCAGTCTATCTTTATTAATGGGCTATGTACCACAGGCCCTTAAGGTGGCAGGCCAATCTGCAACCTTCCTTTTCTCTCCAAAATCCTTGAAAGAGTAGTTGTAAAACAGCTAACTGATCATCTGCAGAGGAATGGTTTACTTGAAGAGTTTCAGTCAGGTTTCAGTATTGATCATAGTACAGAAACAGCATTAGTGAAGGTTACAAATGATCTTCTTATGGCCTCTGACAGTGGACTCATCTCTGTACTTTGCCTGCTCCATCTCAAAGTAGCTTTTGATACTGTTGATCATAATATTTTATTACAGAGATTAGCCCATGCCTTAGGTATTAAAGGTACTGGGCTGCTCTCTTCCACAGCATGTCTTTTGCCCTGTCTCCCTCCCATCACGCCCAACCAGTCACAGCAGATGGCGGCCCCTCCCTGAGCCCGATTCTGCCAGAGGTTTCAGCCTGTTAAAAGGGAGTTTTTCATTCCCACTGTCACCACATGCTCAGGAGTGGTAGAGAAGTATTTGAGGGTGGTGCAGGACAGTGAAACACTGGTGAGGTGTGTAGTAAGAGTGGCAGATGGGTTCAAGGCGGGGATAGGATTACATTAGGGATTAGCTGTGAGGCCCTTCTTGTTTGCAATGACCAGGTTGAGAGATGAGGTCAGGCAGAAGTCTCAGTGGACACTGCGATCTGTAGTGAGAGCAGGAAGTAGGCCCAAGAGAGCCTGGAAAGGAGGAGGTATGCTCTGGAGAGAAGAGGAATGAAAGTCAGTAGAAGCAAGACAGAATGCATGTGTGTAAATGAGAGGGAGACAAGTGTAACAGTGAAGCTGTAAGGAGTACATGTAGTGAAGGTAGACCTGGAGTCAACCATACAAGAGAGGTGAAGAAGAGAGTGCAGGCAGGGTAGAATGAGTGGAGGATCAGGGGTGATTTATGAAGGAAGGATAGCAGCAATCATAAAAAGGAAAGGTTTACAAGATGTTTACAAGAGACCTGCTGTGATGTATGATATGGAGACAAAAATACAGCAGGTAGAGCTGAAGGTTGCAGAGTTTAAAGGAGACATATCATGCTTTTAAATCATTCCTTTTCATATATAAATCATTCACTTGTGGTATATATAAAGTAGAACTGCAGTGCCTTGGTCTAAATTCCTCATTATTGCAACTCCACCGACCCCGCTTTGACATGTCTTAGAGCAGCTCGTTTTTGGTGCGGTCTCTTTAAATGTGAACGAGACATTTCACGCCCCGCCCCCCCTCCAGGTCGCAGAGCGTTCCACTCCACCCCGTTCAGCCATTTTTGTAGTTTCATAACAGCGACGCGATTAGCTACTGGCAGAGAAACTTTTTATTCACAATATGAATGAAGTAAACAAAGCCTCGACATAGGAGTTAGCTAACACCAGCATCAGGAATGTCACTGAATCCCAAGACAAAAACGGCAAACACAAAGCCAAATAATTTTATTCAAAACATGCAATACAGGTTTATCCTCAAGGAGCTAAAAGCTAGCACACAGCACTAATAGCAGAAGGCACAATGCTACTACTATCAAAATAATGACCAAGACGTCATATGAACACACAAAATTCATGTCCACGCCCTTGTTTAGCAGTTCCACAGCAAATACTGTGACATCAGAGGACAGAAAATGTAACAGGGACTAGAGAAAACTGAACAGCCTGAAAAATATGACCCATAAAGAATATAAAGATAACTACGCAGCACCGGGACAGAATGCATTTAAATTTCCTGCACTGCTGCACACTGAAAGTACACAACAAAATGTATTTAAGGGCTAAAAAAGTGGATTTTGCATGATACATGTCCTTTAAGAGGCTCAGATTTTTACTGGGACTCACCAGAATGGAGACAAAGTTAGACAGACAAGGTTGAGATGGTTTGGCCATGTGCAAAGGAGGGATAATAGATATATTGGATAAAGGATGTTCAATGTGGAGCTGCCAGGCAGGAGGAAAAAAGGAAGACCACAGTCATGGATGCAGTGAAGGAGGACATAGAAAGGGTTGGTGTAACAGAAAAGGATGTTGCAGATAGGGTGAGATGGAGGCAGATGAGTGGCTGTGGTGATCCCTAAAGGAAGCAGCCAAAAGAAGAAGATTACCAAAAAAAAGCCCTTTTTTTTTTCAGCACTTGATGTAAATAAAGCCGCAGCTACAGACCGAGAATTTGGATTAAATGAACAGGTGCTTGTACGAAATGAAGGATATGTTGACATTATGAACATGCCTGAATATGAGTGAGCTGAGTTGAAAATCTGAGCTACACAGTTGGCCTGTGCATTTCTAATGATGCTGTTTGGCTGACACAGAGTGTTTCAAATGAAGATGCCCTGCAGCATGTCTTCAGATCTTCTTGCCCTGTTCTTGCTGTAGTGTGTCATCAGTCAAGCTTCAAATTGTGAATGCCTGACCTCGTTACATTTCTTGCACCTCCCATGTTATTGTAAGGTCAGGTCACGTCTGATGGGATTACATCCACCTCTTATGTAAGGCACACACAAGTCCAGACATGTACTTCTAAGCAGTTATTTCAGCCCATTGCAGGAATCTGTCTCACTACTTCAGAACACAGTGTTCTCAGCTACTGATGCAGCATGGATGTGGAATGTCAGGCAACCACATAAACAAACTGCAGATCTGCACGTATTCTCCCAGGAGTTATACTCAAGAGAGCTATCGCTAAAAACAGGACAGGATGTAGTCAGTAAGGCCTCTAAGAGTGCATCCACCCAGCCCGGTCTCGCAGTAAAATGTACATCACAAAACAGGCTGTTCGTGTACGTGGAAAGCATGTCATGGTTTTTTGTTTGTTTGTTTTTTGTGATGGCATGACTTGGAAACTGATGTAAGTATATTTAGTGCCTGGAGAGCATATGTTGTCTAGACTCTTCAGTGGGGATATGTCGCCTTTTTTCTACACCTAACCAAGTAGTTTTTATTGCATAGGCCCAACAAAGTCATTTGTAATCAAATCTTTTAAACGACAATAACAAACTTTAAATTAATAATATAGTAAAAGAAAATAAAAATTCAGTTTAAAAAAAAAAATCTGTGACATGTAAGACGTGAACTTGTGGCTCTGGTGTAAGCAACAAAATGATTCACCCCACTACCAACACCCCGACCACCAATTGTGGACTTTTTCATCCATTTAAAGTTGAAAAGATACATTTTTGTGTGTATATAGGACACAAATCAATGCATACGTAATATGACAGATGGAAATTTATGTCAATGAAAATGAAAAAAGTGGAAAATTCATCTCTAGAAGCATCAAACATCAATAGACTACTTTATGAACTGCCATTAAACTGCATTGATTCCCTGACTTTTCCCTCTAGCGCCACCATGAGGTCCACACTCATGTGGTTGAGACACTCGTCCTCCAGAGGATGCATTAAAGCTGAAATTAAGGCTAACTTTATACTATAATAATATCAGCATCATGATTGTGAGATCGTTGCTTCTTCTTAACTCTACATATTCACTCTAGACATGTTGAATTTTTTGTTTACCTCCTCTGCCTTTTTTAAAATTTAACCATGCCTTAAATAGATGCCATTTTGTCACTTTGCCCTTTATTTCTGTCTCAAAGTCCTGTCATCTTGTCATGCACTTGTCAGCTGGTGTCACTGGGTTAATGTAAATGTCATCATACATAATGGAGCTCCGTGAAGTTTTGTAAGGCTATTCATTTAGATAACAAAGTAGGCCAATGCTGTTGTCAAAGGCTTATATACTCACAGCCATTCTGGTTCCACTGATGCAATACTCTATTCTACACAGCTTACAGTCTGAGATGTCTACTGTTAAAAATGCATGTAAACAGCACTTAAGGGTATGTCATGTCTGCAGGCTTTGTGATTGGTTGATGCAACAGGAGAGAGCTTTATTGTTTAAAAAAGAGGCTGTCTTTATTTCACAGAAATCCAGCAGAAATCCCTTCCATAATCCAGCAGACTCCCCGGAGACATCCAATAACTGTACTGTGGTGGTGGTGGTGGTGGTGGTTCTGGGGGTGGGGGGCATGCCGCCCACAGGCTTTTGGTTGCATTCAACCATTTAAGGCTGCAGAAAAAATAAAAGTCTTTTGGGTAACATTTCAGATTCTCAAATCATAGATTAAGGATGTAGGGAGGGATTTAAAAGAGGTGAGCATTTTATAAGAAGTGCACAACATGGCAGCACAACCTCATTTGCATTTGTATAGACATCCACAAAAACAAAGAGCTGAAGAGTTTTAGTCAAGAATGAGAAATGCACCCACACATGTATAGAAATTAAAGGGACAATGTGTGACCCAAATGCTGAAACCCTTCTGATAAGAACCTGCTTTTCCTCCCAAAAGTATTTAACATATTTCCTAATATCAATACAAACACTATTCAGTCAAATATAGTGTATGCAATTACATTTAAGTGTAACTTCTGTTATCCTGAAATCTTGGATAAGTGGAAGAAAATGGATGGATGGATGTCAATAATGAGAAGTGCAGCACTGGATGCAGGATAACAACACAATAATATATTACTTATATAATACACAAAGTGCAAACACCACAGCATTTCCATGTGAATGCATAGCTTATTCAGTCTTGGTTTAGACAGTGTCTAAGAGCTTATTTTATTCTTTGTCCTGAGAAGACTGAGTAGTTCACTAAAAACAGATTTGACTATCACAATAAATCACTGCTTAAGTAGCTTCAGCCATTAAAAAACACGCTAGGTTTGCACATTGGCCCAGGATGCTCTCATTAAGAGTTTAACGTACTGGTTTCAGTACTGTGAAGGCCAGAAAAATGGAATTTGTTCATATTTTGTTATATGGAGACAGAAAACTAGGAAACATGTAATTAAAACAGAAGCAATTATAAGAAAAACCTTTGCATGGTTAAAGAACACTACAAGTTAATTAAAGTGACCCTTATACATACATACATCATGTACATAAATACATCAGTTGATTGACAAAATATAAAGTAAACAAAAAAAGAGAGAAAAAATATACTTAAGTGCATGTTTGCTCTTAAAACTCTGACAGTTAATAGTTCAACAGATGGGAAAAAGAAGCTGTGTCATATATTATGTCAAAGCTTCCATTGTGTTAAGTAGATATGCACTATATTGCCAAAAATATTTGGCATGAACTTGAGTGGCATCTCATTCTTAATCCATAGGGCAGGGGTCATCAACTATATTTGTCCAAGGCCCAGAATTTTTCTCAGCAGACACTCAGCAGATGCTCTCATAAAGTAAAATAAAATTAATATTAAATCCTAAATAATATTTTATCATTTATCAATTTTCCTTTCAAATTTACACTATTTTTAATGATGTGATGTGCAAGTCTATTCCCCAGAAGACACAGTCAGACACAGAGACTGCTGTCAGACACAGCAGTCTCTGCTCTAATTCATCCCAACAGTGTTCACCAATCAGATTGCCAGATGGAGAAGTGTGATTCATCACTCCAGAGAACACGTCTCCATTGCTCTAGAGTCCAGTGGCGGTGTGCTTCACACCACTGCATCTGACACTTTGCATTGTACTTGATGATGTAAGGCTTGAATGCAGCTGCTCAGCCAAAGAAAGCCATTCCTTAAAGCTCTGTGCACACTGTTCTTGAGCTAATCTGAGGGCCACATGAAGTTTGGACGTTTGTAGCTACTGTCTCTGCAGAAAGTTGGTGACCTCTGTTTACTATGCGCCTCAGAATCTGCTGATCCCACCATGTGATTTTACATGGCTTACCCCTTTGCCACTGAGTTGCTGTCATTCTTAAATGCTTCAGTCGAGAGTCGACTGTGGAATATTTAGTAGCGAGGAAATTTCATGACTGGATTTTGTTGCACAGGTGGCAGCCTAACACGGTACCATGCTAGAATTCACTGAGCTCCTGAGAGCGACCCATTCTTTCACAAATGTTTGTAGACGCGGTGTGCGTGCATAGGTGCTTGATTTCAAACAGCAGTGGCCATGGGAGTAATTGGAACACTTGGATTCAACGTTTTGGGTGGGTGAGAGAACACTTTTGGCAATACAGTGCACGGTCACAGTGTTTAATGTGATAGTGGTGGATGGAAGATGCAGAGCATGAGGGCATGACAGAATTGGACGGTAACACTGGTGCATTCGTAGAGTTTACTGGGCTGATGAACTTTCTTCTTGGCAACCCTGTCATTTCAGTTGAAAGTCACCACATTGCATCCCAACACCTGCAAAAGACAGATAACAGAGATTATCACCATTCCTCAACAAATGTAATTTTTAATGTGCTTTCATCCCACATTGTTAAATCCTGCTGATACCATTGGGTTGTCAGATGCCCATTGGCACCACCGAGATATGCACAAAGTGGTCTTTGGTTATAGGACACAGAAAGAAAACAGTCTCAAAACAGCTACAAAGTCCCTGATTGGAGGATGGAAGAGTGGTCTAATTTGTTTTCATTTGCTTTTTACTTTCGCTTTCACTCCCTGGTCAGGTTTAGGAACCAAAATACCCCGATATAAGAAAAGAAACCCTGCATGTTGAAAAGTTATTCCTACCCACTGCCACACCTTGAACATATCTGTGAGATACGAGCAGCTTTGACAAAATAGCAGTATTTGATGCCTTTGAAATGAGGTCCAAAAGAGGACTGTTTTGCTGGTGGGCAAATGCAAAATAAGTTTTACTGTGTGTTATAATGTTATATTCTTGAAAAGCTGTTTTTGTAAGAAACCAGTCGTGCATTCGAGTCATAAGTCCATGTCTTTGTTGTTTATTTTTGAAGAGTTAAAAAGAAAATGAGTCCTCAGCCCTGAAATCAGATTGATAAGATGTTAAATGTGTTTCCTTTTAAAATACTGGCATCTATTTGGTGCAGCCGTGCCAATCAGTTATCAGGCTGTGCATGCCTGTAAACATCCGGGTACGAGGCACCAACATTTACTTTGAACACTGCTTAGCATAGAAATGCACTTCAGTTTTATCAGCTTCTCTGTATGGAATGGGTGTGCTGCAAACTCATGACTGTGAATCAACACTCCATTGAATACTTCACTGTTTAATCTCTACTTGTCTTTACAGCCACAGGACAGATTGTAACACCGCCAAATTATACTTGGTGTGGTCATGTTTGAAATTATCTTCCAGCCATTGGACTATGTTATGTGTGCAGCAGTATGGTAAATATTGATCCAAACAATATGCTTAATTTCCGCATCTGAAGGTAGTAACCTTTCTTTTGGCTGTATGAGTTTGCACAGTGCGTTGTATTTTTATTTCCCTGATCTTTGTCATTAAACAGAAATCATCCCGTCAAGTGTCACTGTGTAATGGGGGGTCATGGCCAACGTAAGTCAATCAGCCAATCATCAATACGGGCTTCATTCGATATGGGCGTAAGCAGGCAGAAGTACACATGGGTCAGCACTGCTATGTCAACACACATGAGGGTGACTGTCAATGTACAAGGGGTCATGTGATTTTAGAAATATACAAATATAACACCTTAAAATGATTTTAGACTTTTAAAGCATTGTAACTTGCTCTAGCGTGCCTCAAGACATCCCAAATTAAATGTTAGTGTGTCAAAGGGGATGGCAGTGCTGGTTTAAATTAGTTGTCATTAAATTTGATAAAAAATATTCTTTGGGAACCACTGACCATTAAGTTCACATTAATTAATCAACAGCCACGAAACAGATTACCATTTACTTTGGCTCATATTCATAACACAATATGGACAATATATAGCACCATCATCGATATAAAATTTCAGCCTGTCCAACAGTTTTAAAGCCAAATACACATAAAACAATCCATCCATCCATGCATCCATCCATTATCCAGGGACAGTCACAGGGGCAACAGCCCAAGAAACCCAGACCTCACTCTCCTTAGCCACCTCCTCCAGTTTATCCAGGGGAACACCAAGGTGTTCCCAGATCAGCTGAGCAATATAATCTCTATCCTCAGTCTGCCCAGGGTTCTCCTTCCTGTAGGATGTGCCTGGAACACCTCACCCAGGAGGGTCCATGAGGCATCCTAGTCAGATCCCCATACTGCCTCAGCTGGCTTATTTCAATGTGGAGGAGTAGTGAATCTACCAACCCCCCGAATGACTGCACTCTTCACCCTATCTCTAAGGAAGAAGACAGCCATCGGAAGCTCATTTCTGCCACTTTTATCCGCGATCTTGTTTTTTCGGTCACTACCCAAAGCTCATGACCATAGGTGAGGGTAGGGGCATAGATTTAAATCTGTTATTTTGACATATTGGATGATTTTTTTTTTTTTTCCTTTTCAGACACACGAAGCATAAACAAATCTCCAAGTGGAAGAAAACGATGGGATGGATGTTCTGTTGAACTCTGCTCAGATCAGCTGGTTGTTATTAGTGATGTTTCAAACATGTGAAAGTTGCAGAGTGCCTCCTGGCAGACAAACTATGCAGCATCAACACTCATACTTATAAATACCAATACAGAGAGACTGGTAAATAGCTAAAATCGGTGCGCTGACAAATCGGTGAGGTTCTAAATGTTTCTGCTATTATGAGTATGTGGGCACGCTGATGTTAACAACTCAAAGTAATACCCAAGTATTGCTAAACAGAAGTGCTAGTGTGGCCTGTGAGCTTTTCCCCCTAAATGTACTAAAATGTATTTTGGACATGTCTAATATGATTTGTGCCAAGCTATCACCCTGATTATGTTCATGCAGAATTCCTCCCTGTCTCTAATGTGGACCAGCTCCTGCTTAAGTTCCCTTGAGCAACACACACACGTGATGTGTGGGACTAACACCAGACTGTTTTCTGCGCGCACTAAATGCAAGCCAAAAAAAGATATACTCAGCAAAACCCTTACTCCTTTAAATATAGGTTAAAGGGATATGAGGTGACAGGCAATAATTCACTAAAGTGGTCTTTAACTTGTTGTGCAATCCTAATTACAAATGATGTGAGCCTTTTATTTAAAGCACATGTTGTCATCCAGCTTTTTGGAGCCTTGATCCTCGCTCAGCTGTTGGGCTCTTCTGTGGAGACAGCTGCACTGACACACCATTTAAAAACAGTCTTTAACAATCCTAAATATTAATCATGAAGAGTTAGAACTGGTGGACTCATGATTATTCAGTTTTGGTAAGGCTTGTGTACATGCCCTTAAAAGGAGGTAAAACCACTCTGATTTTTTTTCTAATAAACTAGTCCTAATTTACATTTTCACTGATTAAGAAGATGCGCATAGTCATCAACTGCTGAAAGGTTTGGACAGGCGGGCAAATCTGGTGAAACACAGGAACAAGTAAGTTGTAGTGAGATCAACCCTTGCGGCTCATTCCAAACGCTGCTGCCTATTGGTCAGTCATGGGAAGCTGTTTTTGTTATTTTATTTGTTATTTGAATGTAATTAACAGGATCAGGATTAGTCAACACTAGGAGTAGTGATAGTCGATCCGGGGATTTCTGTTACTAGTTTGTTAAATACATATTTCTATGGTTCAAAAGTCAAACGCATGGTGTCTAGCTGAGTGGACATGTTTGCAACTCCATGAAAAATAGTTTCATAAACAAAGTTTCAGTTGCATTGCTTCTTTTTTATGCCTGCAGACGAACAAAACCACTCAGCAAAAAAAAAGAATCTTGACTGAGGATCTTGTAATTCATGCATGAAAGGGTTAATATTTTTCCAAACTTTGATGCCAATAAGTTCAAGGAAGTAATGCATGAATTGTTCTAAGCTCTTTTGAGAAGTCTGCTGTGGTGTCTCAACAGCAGTAAGCACATTGTAACAGTGATGGAGACAAAATGCATGAAAACAAAGATACTTTTTAAAGCCTTTCATAACCATAAACTCGAGTTTTCTAAGCACCCTCTTCTTTTCTTTATTCAGTTTGTACCGACTTACAGGAAGAGACACACCTCTCATAATAACAAGTCCTGACACAGCTATAGGTTTGAGGCCACAGCTGCAGCATTCCCAGTTGCATTCAGTCAAATTTACTAGTAAAACGAGGACATGATAGGCCAACAAATTTGTACTGGTTGCATTTTTCTTTTCACAGGTTTCTCTAGCTGATGCAAGCATTTAGGTACTTTCCTCTTCACCCAAAGAACAGCTGATTCGGGCCACTAACCAGGAAGGTGCTCCACCCAAGCACTTTGTGCATAAATGTCTTTAATAGTTCACTAGCCTCAAATAAAGAGAATTGAATTGAATTTCATACCATAACTATCAGCTTGTCAAGAGTAATTATTCATATTAATATCCAAAGCAATGTAAGTTTTCATTTTGTTTGTTTTCTTTGAAACTCTGACCTGTATTTTTGTAATTTGCCTAATTTTTTATAAAGGTTTTCCTGCTGGACAGCCTTCTTCGGACCAGTTGTTTGCTCTTGTATACCGCAACATAGAATTAGAGGTAATAGCAGTATAAGAGGGTTAACTGGGCTCTCTTAGGTTTTTTTTTAATACGAGTTAATGGTGGAAGATGGGGTATCACGCATGACTGTTTACATGAGCTTTCTCTATAACCCCATGTGTCCATATTCAAATCAGGAAGCTAAGCAAATTCTCAGTTGGTGTGCAGCTCAGGCAGGGGTGTCCCTTGTCACCAGGTTTGCTTTGACTTTTTTGTCAAGAATCTCTGCTCAGCCGGCGCCATTGTGGGGACTTAAGAGGTGCAGCTGTTCTTTTCTGCTGATGTTACTCTGTTAGCATCACTGAACTGTGACCTCCACCAAAAGTCTCTGACAATGAATGCAAAGTCTTTTCTGAGAGTTAGCACCACATGTAAATGGTAAATGGATGGGTACTTACACACACACATTCACACTGATGGATGCACTGGAGGCAAATTTGGGGTTCAATATCTTGGCCAAGGGCAACCGGAGCCTGGGATCAACCGACTGACCTTCCAATTGGGATACAACCCGTTCTACTTTGTCTAACTGACATCATCTAACTGCTGCCAAGAGAGACCTTTAAGTACTTTATGTAGCTTAGAAATTCAAAAATACTTAACAAAAAGTGTAACAAACTATTTTCTTCATGGATAAAATGAGCAATGTGATGCATAACTTTTTTTTTTTTAAAGTCATGAGTCCTGTTTGATATACTGCATTTTTTTGAGTAACAACCCCAAAAGTGAGAGGGAACACGAAAACTTCACAGAAAGGCTCCACCTTCCTTGCTATCGGAGCCAAAAATATCACATTAGCAGAAACAAATCTATTCCCATTCTGAAGACTACACTGTGTTGGTTTTAGTATAAGTCTGAATTTAAAATACATCATCTGATTGATGAAATATGACATGATTTAAACACAAGGAAACACTACTATGTGATAGCTCCATTCTTTCAGCCATTTTGCTATATGACCAAACTTGCCTGAAGTCTCTGACCCGCACATGCAATTATGTAAAATGCTGATCAGTTGTAAACTGGATAAGATACGATGCTGGAGTTGAAGACTATGAGGTGAAAGGTTTCTCTCTTGGACTTAGACATTAACATTACTGTGACATAATGACTTTTCTGGTTAGAGTGTTAAGTTACACCCACTGATATAGCCTCACCAGCAAAGATGCAGTTTTCTTAAAAACAGTCATTAAGAGTAGCATGAAGCTACATCAGCAGTGATGGAAGTACCCAGCTGGTGGTTAAATACGAAGTTAGGCGACTGTGCAAGTCTGACACCTCATATGTATAATGTTTCATGTCAGTGTTTAGCTACCCGGGCTGCAATTTCATCCACTGTATTGCCAAAAGTATTCACTCACCCGTCCAAATAATTGAATTCAGGTGTTCCAATCACTTCCATGGCCGCAGGTGCATAAAACCAGTCACCTAGGCATGCAGACTGCTTCTACAAAGATTTGTGAAAGAATGGATTGCTCTCACAAGCTCAGCGAGTACCGTCATAGGATGTGCAACAAGGTCCAGTTGGGAATTTTCTTCATTACTAAATATTCCACAGTCGACTGTTTGTTATAATACCACTTATTGGAAGTGATAGGAAATAACGGCAACTCAGCCACGAAGTAGTAGGCGATGTAAAATGACAGAGCGGCGTCAGCGGATGCTGAGGCGCACAGCGCGCAGAGGTCGCCAACTTTCTGCAGTCGATCCCTACAGACCACCAAACTTCATGCGGCTTTAAGATTAGCTCAACAGCTTCATGGAATGGGCGTCCATGGCCAAGCAGCTGCATCCAAGCCTTACATCATCAAGCACGATGCAAAGCGCTGGATGCAGGGGTGTAAAGCACGCCGCCAGTGGAGACGTGTTCTCTGGAGTGACAAATCACACTTTTTCATCTTGGCAATCCAATGGGCGAGTCCGGGTTTGGCCATTGCCAGGGAAGCGGTACCTGCCTGACTGCATTGTGCCAAGTTTGGTGGAGGGGGGATTTTGGTTTGAGGTTGTTTTTCGGGAGTTGGGCTTGGCCCCTTAGTTCCAGTGAAAGGGACTCTTAATCTTAATGCGAGACATAACATAACAGTAGTTAACTCCATTGTTTTATGTATAACTTTTTTTATATTAACTCAGAAGGAATGGGTCATGGGTCACAATGTATGTGTATTTCAACATGACACTACCTAGAAACTGCACACAAAGTACTGGATTCTGTAAACTAATATTGTGTGTGCGTGAACGTGCATACATAAATTCTGATTCTGAAAGGACTTTCTGAAATGTAGAAATGCAAGTACAATTTCATCTGATGTGTAGCGATGTATCATGCTATTGTAACTAGAAACTGTACTACTGCATGCTATATTCTTCAAACTTGAACTAAAGTGCCATGCTTGAGTTAATATACGTGTAGTTAGATTTCACCACTGCTTCTGCACACAGAACAACCTTGACTTTTTCTCTGGAAAAGTTGAAGTTAGACGTGGATATAAACACTGCCTGGAATGCTGCTGTGGCTTATTTGCACTGGGTGTTGGTTTTCCATCTCCAAGCTGCTGTTTGCCTTCAGCGTCAGCTGAGATTGTTTATCCCAAAAGCGATGACTCGTTTCTTGCTTATTGTGTTCCTGAACCAGGGAACTGCGTGGGAATACTATTAACTGTAGCCCTGAAGTAAACACACACACACACTCCTGTGTAGCCAAAACAAAAAGAAAACTGGAAAAACCAAATGAAGTGAGCAGGTTGGTTCTTGACTTGTGAGAAACCAACAGTGACTGCATTGCCAGCTGTGTTCTGGTTTGCTTTCAGTTGTCTTTTCCAGGGCAGCACTTCAAAGCCTATCTTGCTATTCAAAGCAGAGACAAAGGCCAGCCCTGAAAAGCTTTAGTGAATCGCAGCAGAAATAAAAGCTCTTGATATTCCTGTTTAACCATCCACAGCTCAAATAACCTTCAAACAAGCACCTGGAAATCCAGTCACAGTGGTTCCATGTTGCACACACACCCTCACGCACACGAGTTCTACTAGTACACAGCGTTCCCAGAAAGATTTTTTTTATCCCCTTTACTTTCTGGAGTGACGCCAGCCTGTGTCCTAATCCTCATTCCTTCCATTCTTAACTTTGTTGTACTTTGTGTTAATGTTTTGCAGCTGACTTAGTTTTTTTTTAAAAATGTTAAACTGCAACAAGAAAAGGGCAAAGAGCAATAACACTCCCTGTTTTTTGAATGAAAAAATGAAAGAGGAGGAATGAAAGGGTGAGTTGAAAGACACGTTTTACAGATATATGATTCTGCCAAAGACAAGCCTGGTCTTGTGAGCTGGCTTTCCAACGAATAAATTTACTTTAGGAGAAAGCAAACAAACAGGGGGAAAAAAAGCCACAGTTAGACTCAACAGTCGTTCTGGAGAACGGTCTTATGAAAGGCTGACATGCTGTACAGGATTTCCTGGCTTTGGTGACACAAAAGAGAATATGTAGAATAATGATGTCAACACTTATACTGTACGTGGTCCAGAGTTTTGCTGTTGAGTCCTTAGAAAGTCAGCTGATCACGACGGTAGGGAACAGCTGGTTGGAAACAGGAAGCATAAAAATCCACAGAAATATACACAGTCAACAATAATAGGAAGTTCCATTCATTCATGTGTTTCAGAGAGTTTCGTGAGGACACAGCGTGAACAGGAACAAGGAAGACGCTGAATTCCAGTTTAGCTTGTGGTTAGACAAACAGACCCTAAAGACACCAGAAAAAGCAGAAGAGCAGAGATTGGAACCATTATAACTCAGAAATGACTTCATCTACTTCCTCTGTAGCCCGGGTCTAAATGAGTGGGGGGCTAAATTTGGATGACTTCACAGAAAGGAAGGAGAAAAAATTCCAGATAAAGTTCAAGAACACCAGCATTAGATGATCTTAACTGGATCACTTGATCACAGTAGACAGCGGTGAAGAATGTTATTGTGTTAAGGTGGGTGTCGTTCACAAACATACCATTCATTCCTCTTTAAAAGATGTTGTAGTTGTAGTTTCTGTTAGGATGGGGCCTATGTTCAGGTCTAAATTCACACTGGTTCATTTCATTTCAAAGTTCTTAAAGTCCAAAACCCAAACGAAGGGAAAATTTTTCACTATTCAGTTGGCAAAACTGGCAAGACAAAGCCCGTCAAGTTCAGATGAGCAACTGTGAATCTTGTAATCTTCATAGAAACCATATCTTGCTCTTTAAGCCATCAGTTCCCAGGCAGCTCATTCATTGGCTTCTTCCAACATGTGTCATTATTAATCCATTAACATGGAAGGCACCATGGAGACGGTGGAGATTCTCATGGTAGTCGGTGCCTTGAGGGGACTTGTGTTGTGAATTAGCTTTATATGAATAAAATGTTTTTTATTGACATATCGTCACTGTAGGAAATACCTTAAAAAAAATTAGGGAAGTCTGGTGTCCAGGATGCAGTTTGCAGGACACGAGACATCCACTAGTTCACTGTGAATGCTTGCTTTGTTCTCACATGACCTTAATCATGCATTATGCATACTTTGTGCTAGGCAGCCAGGAAATGACTTAAAAAATCTAATCTAATCTAATCTAATTGAATCTGACATTTGTTTTCTTAGATAAAACTCCAGAAGCTCATTGCTACACAGTTCAGCACTGCGGTGCATGTGTCATATTTATTAGAATTGGATTTTTTTTCTAGTTGTTGTTGTAGAGAGAATCTGTACTATTTTCATATGTAATGCAGGCAGTGGTTGCAAAACCTTTTTTTGGCTCTACTGACACGTGAATTTTTTCCATTCTCAGGAATTCTAGTCATGAGTCCTGTGACTGCTGCAGGATGTTAAGCTCACACGCTGTGTTTGCTATGGGGAAACTAAAACTAAACTTTTTAAAGTAGATTTTCCAAATATTAAAAAGGCTGATTTGTTGTGGATTTGGGTAGAATATCTTGTTATCACCAAGACTGAGCCTCGCTCTATACAAGTGCAAAATGAAACTCTTTGAGTGTGGGCGTGAAGCAAAAGAATGTGGTGAGTATGCCAAAAGCTATCTCAGATTTGGTAAACAGATGTATCTCCCCAGTCCACAGACTCCTGTGTCAGGACCTTTAATTAAGTCAGATATGTGAGTGGGATGGAAAAGTCTGCCAGTATCTCACTCAAAACACTGGAGGTGCCAGATCATGTAAAAAATAAAAATAAGAGAGGACTTATTAAGGTAAAGAAAGGTTTTAAATTGGTTGTATCACTTGGGGCTTGGAATGGATGCAGCATTTGATATTTGTCTGCTATCCATGAAGCCACAAAAAGGAACATCCCAGGCTTGCGGACTAAAATGTTCTTCCAGAAAGAAGACGACATTTCTACACCGATGTTGGTTAAGTGCAAGAAAACAATTGCTTTTCCATAATTTTTTGTAACAGATTCCTGGTGTTTTGGCAGATTACACTCATTTACTCTACATTTAAGTGTGTTTCGCGATTTTTGTTAAGAGAATGGCTGTGTTTCTGTTCCTTTTACTGCAAACAGTATCAAATAACTACGAACCAGAAAGCATGATATTTCAGACAAGGAGGAATGCAAACCGAAACTTACGCAGGCAAACAACACTGTTCCTCTCTTTCTGTAAGCTGAGGAGCCTCTTCGAGGTCCACTGAAGGGCTCTCTGCATTCCTTTGCACTCAGCTCTTGTTTTTCTGGACCAAAAGGGAAATGGCTGGGTGCTCTCCCTAAGGCTGAAAATGCCTGGGATCACTGAACTAAGGCAATGCAGTTCACGTGCACTTCAGGCAGACTGCATGTGACAACATTAGCTTGTCAGGGTCCATTTCCAGGGCACATGGACCTGTGGTTAGTCAGCACACCTGTATGACAAGCCAGCTTTCTGCAGAGTCACACAACTATCCACTTATTTACAAATTCACATCCCAAAGCAAAGGAAAGAACAAGCTAGCACATTAGTTAGCACTAAACAATGAAACTACTTTAGCAGATATTTGGTCATAGACTAAAATACTGTAAAAATTGACAATTTGACATGATGACTCAAATCTGCATTTAAGATTTCATGTTAATTAAAACCACAAATAACATCCTCATGTTGGCACTACAAGAGGAGGGATCACAAAGTTTAGATGCATTATCTGCAAATGGTAGGGTATAAAATATAGTATTGCATGTATGCGCGATTTATTTTCATTGTGTAACTGGACGCGAGGACGCAAGTTCTCAAGGGTATTTCTCAGTGACCTTGACTGGATGTCCTTGATCACGTGCTGTCATCAGCCCGAGAACACTATTTCTGTTGATAATCATTGCATTGCACCATGTCTTCACACGGGACTGTGCACTGCTTGCCTGTCTCACGCTTATCATGTTTCATTGCCAGAACATGATGCAGTGTCAGTTAACATCTACACACGTGGACAGAGTTGTTGGTACCCTTCTGTTAAAGAAAGAAAACCCACAAAAGGTCACTGAAATAACTTGAAACTGACAAAAGTAATAATAAATAAAAATTTACTTAAAATTAACTAATGAAAACTGGTACCCTTAACTTAATATTTTGTTACACAACCTTTTGAGGCAATCACTGCAGTCAAACCATTTCTGTAACTTTTAATGAGATTTCTGTACCTGTTGACAGGTATTTTGGCCCACTGCCCATGAACAAACTGCTCCAGGGGTCTCAAATTTGATGTTCAGTAGTTCAGTAGGATTTAGATAAGGGCTCATAGAAGGCCACTTCAGAATAGTCCAATGTTTCATTCTTAGCCTTTCCTGGGTGTTTTTAGCTGTGTGTTTTGGGTCATTATACTGTTGGAGGGCCTGTGATCTGCAACTGAGACAAAGCTTTCTGACACTGGGCAGCACATTTTACTCCAGAATGCTTTGGTAGTCTTGAGATTTCATTGTCCCCTGCCTAGATTCAAGACCCCCTGTTCCAGATGCTTTAATTCTGTCTCATTTGTCCAAAGGACATTTTCCCAGAAGCTGTGTGGCCTGTCAATGTGCATTGTGGCAAATTCCACTCTCACTTTTTAATGATTTGCCTTCAACAGTGGCGATCTCCTCGATCATCTTCCATTAAGTCCACTTTGGGTCAAACGGTGACGGAATCTGACACTGGTGTACCTTGACCTTGGAGTTCACCTCCGATCTTTTTGGAAGTTGTTCTGGGCTCTTTGGTTACCATTCACATTATTCGTCTCTTCAATTTGTCATCAAGTTTCCTCTTGTGACCACGTCCAGGGAGGTTGGTTACAGTCCCATGGACGTTAAACTACTGAGTAATATGTGCAACTGTAGTCATAAGAATATCAAGCTGCTTGGAGATGGTCATGTAGCCGTTACTCTCATCATGCCTGTTAATAATTGTCTCTCTCATATCCCAGGACAGCTCTGTCCTTAGCTTTCTGTGGCCCATGTTCAGTGTGGTTTGATGCCAAACAGCACAGTGACTACTTTTCACCTTTTAAAATAAGTTAGAAGACACCTGTGGTGCTTATTACAAGGACACCTTGGTTTAACTTGGTTTAACTTATTTTCAATCTTGTCTAGGGGTGCCATCATTTTTGTCCACACAAGTCAATGTCTGATTTTCATTAGTCAATTTTCAGTAAATTTTTATTTATTATTACTTTTGCCAGTTTCAAGTAATTTCAGTGACCACTGTGGGTTTTTCCTTTAACAGAAGGGTACCAACAATTTTGTTCCTGTCTGTATTTTTTGCCAAGTCCTACAATAAGGCTAACCAGAACCAGTTTTAGTTGGGGCTTTCCAACCTGCTTAATTCCAATCCACGAACACAGAAAGCGAAATAGAAAATAGTTTCCTTTCCCTTCTGTAAAATCAATCAATGGCCAAAAGCTTCCCAGAAAACAAAAGTCAGCTGTAATTGAATAAACGGTTCACACACTCAGCCAGTGCTCCTGCTATTACGCAATGAGTTGACGTCACCAAAGGTGAATCGACTTTTTCAGCACTAATCACTGTTTGATTGTGTGGGAAAAGTTACAGAATGAAAACACATGAGCTCATTAAAAGATTTTATCATTATGTCTGCACTGTGCTGTGGGTACAGTGTTATAACAAGAAAAAAAAACAGTGTTGCAATGAAGTATCAACAATAGTTTTGCAAGGTTAAGTGTAGCATAAATGGAAAGATACACAAAATGCTGCACACACAACATTCAAGATCAAACACACTCAGAGAAGCATGTTAGGTTCACAGAGGTCACACGGCGAATCCCAGATATATCAGCAGTATCTGCTTCCAGTCAGCAGGTACGGGATAACTGTATACAGTTTAATGACTTTCCTGACAAGAATTAAATATTCAGGGGTGTTTCTGTGTACTTCTGATTAAGAAACAAATTAAGTGGCTGGGTTGAATGGAGGAATGACATCACTATATAGTACAGTGGCAATGGTTGGGGGTGAAGAATAAGGTCTGTTAGCTCACATGCAGAGATGAGTAGGAGGATGTTGTTTATAGCCTACTTCCTACAAGTGCTTTCAAGTACAGTAAATATATTTCTCTCTCATGAGCAGATTTGTGTTGTAAGACCCTCTAGGCTTTTGAACTCCCTTTTGTTAGTGATAAAACTGTAACTCAAGTTTGTCTACCATGTTTAAAAACTTCTATTTGTACAAGGAATCCTGAGCTGGAGATAGCACTTGGTTATCTTAGATTTTCTTATTAAAAGACTATAAACAGCCTATAAAATCTTATAAATAATTTATCATTTAAAGTTTTTCACTGGTTCCCTGTGAAATTCTAATTCTACAAGTCAGCTACAAAGTGTGCTTTAGGGGTTCGTATTGGTTGCTTGGACAAGAAAGTTACTATGATCTACACTCACAGGCCATATCATTAGGTAGACCTGTTGAGGTGCTTGTTAATGGAAAACTCTGATCAGTCAAACAGCATTTAGGCATGTAGACTTGGTCAAGAAGACCTGCTGAAATTCAAAACAAGCATAAGAATGGGGGAAAAAACGGTGGCTTAAGTGACGCTGGGATTTTCCTGCACAACCATCCCACGTGAGCAGCAGTTCTCTGGGCAAAAAAAATGTCTCGTTGATGCCAGAGATCAGAGGAGAAATGCCAGACTGCCTCGGGCTTACAGGAAGGTAACAGTAATTCAAATAACCACTGGTTAAAACCAAGGTATGAAGAGAATCTCCGAACACACAACCCATTGAACACTCAAGTAGATAGGCTAAAGCAGGAGAAGGCCACACTGGGGTGCAACTCCTGTCAGCTAACAATCAGAAACTGAGGCTACAATCAGCATGGGCTCACCAAAACTGGACAATAGAAGATATTTTCTTGGGGGTACCCTTAGCACCAGCTGAGCATCATTTACACACCACAGGCTACCTTAGTATTTTTGTCACCTTATACCATAGTCTACACAAATTCTGATGTATGCCTTTAGCAGAATAATGCACCATGTCACAAAGCCCAAAGTACATCAAACTGGTCTCTTGAACACAACAGTGGATTCACTGCACTCAGATGGCCTCCACAGTCACCAGATCTCCATCCAACAAAGCACCTGTGGAATGCGGTGGAACTGGAGATTTGTTCACAAATGTGCAGCCAACAGATCTGCAGCAACTGTGAAATGCTGTAATATCAATATACACCAAACTCTCTGAAGAACATTTCCAGAACCTTGCTGAATCTATACTATGAAGAATTAAGGCAATTCTTACAGCAAAAAGGGGCCAAGCCTAGTACTAGCAAGGTGTAATTAACAAAGTGGCTGTTAAATGTATGGTTATATTTTATTGTGGCAGCAGCCTCACTTGGCCAAAGTGAATATAGTGTACATAGAAAAGATGTTGGGATTGATGGCATGATTTACCAAACACTGCATTTCAACATTTTACTTTCCATTTCAAACTAATAGTCAATGTGTTTTTATTTATATAGCGCCAAATCACAACAAACAGTCACCTCAAGGGGCTTTATATTGTAAAGTAAAGACCCTACAGTAATTACAGAGAAAACCAAACAATCAAAATGACCCCCTGTGAGCAAGCACTTGGCAACAGTGGGAAGGAAAAACTCCCTTTTAACCGGAAGAAACCTCCGGCAGAATCAGGCTCTGCGACGGGCAGTCATCTGCCATGACCGGTTGGGGCTGAGGGGAGAGACAGGACAAAAGACATGCTGTGGAAGGGATACAGAGATTAATAATGAATAATGATTAAATGCAGAGTGGAGTATAAACAGAGTAACAAGAGGTGAATGAAAAGAAACACGCAGTGCATCATGGGAACCCCCCAGCAGCCTAGGCCTATTACAGCATAACTATGGGACGGTTCAGGGTCACCAGCCCTAACTATAAGCTTTAAAGAAAAAAGAAAGTTTTAAGCATAATCTTAAAAATAGAGAGGGTGTCTGTCTCCCGAATCCAAATTGGGAGCTGGTTCCACAGAAGAGGGGCCTGAAAGCTGAAGGCTCTGCCTCCCATTCTACTCTTAAGTATCCTAGGAACCACAAGTAAGCCAGCAGTCTGAGAGCGAAGTGCTCTATTGGGGTGATATGGTACTATGCAGTCTTTAAGATAAGATGGGGCTTGATTATTCAAGACCTTGTATGCGAGACGAAGAATTTTAAATTTTATTCTGTATAATGTAAATAAAATTGAACCTAGCACAGAACCCTGTGGAACTCCCTAATTAACCTTAGTGTGTGAAGAAGACTCCCCATTTACAGCAAATTGGAGTCTATTAGATAAATATGATTCAAACCACTGCAGTGCAGTACCTTTAATACCTATGGCATACTCTGATCTCTGTAATAAAATGTTATGGTCATCAGTATCAAAAGCTGCACTGAGGTCCAACAGGACAAGCACAGAGATGAGTCCACTGTCAGAGGCTGTAAGAAGATCATTTGTAACCTTCACTAATGCTGTTTCTGTACTGTGATGAATTCTGAAACCTGACTGAAACTCTTCAAATAAACCGTTCCTCTGCAGATGATCAGTTAGCTGTTTTACAACTACTCTTTCAAGGATTTTGGAGAGAAAAGGAAGGTTGGAGATTGATCTATAATTAACTAAGACAGCTGGGTCAAGTGATGGCTTTTAAAGTAACAGTTTAATTACAGCCACCTGTGGTATAAAGCCAACAGATTGATCATATATATGATTGAAGCATCAATTAATGGAAGGGCTTCTTTGAGCAGTCTAGTAGGAAAGGGATCTAATAAACAGATTGATAGTTTGGAGGAAGTAACTATTGAAGTTACTCAAATACCAGCAGTGCTGAAAGCAGCCGAACATGAAGTTATGTCTTTGAGATGGTTATTAATAATTTTTTCACTAATGTCGAAAATTTTATTTCTGAAGGAATCCATGAAGTCATTACTAGTTAAAGTGAAAGGAATACTTGGCTCAACAGAGCTCTGACTCTTTGTCAGCCTGGCTACAGTGCTGAAAAGAAACCTGGGGTTGTTCTTATTTTCTTCAATGAATAGTATGAATAGTAAGATGTCCTAGCTTTATGGAGGACTTTTTAATAGAGCAACAAACTCTTTTTCCAGGCTAAATGAGCATCTTCTAAATTAGTGAGACACCATTCCCTCTCCAACTTACGGGTTATCTGCTTTAAGCTGCGCATTTGTGAATTATACCACGGAGTCAGGCACTTCTGATTTGAGGGTTTCCTTTTCAGAGGAGCCACAGTATCCAAAGTCATATGCAGCATGAATGTCTATTGATGAGACAATCTACTGCACTGGGAGCAGAGTTTAGGTAGCTGCTCTGCACTGTGTTGGCACATGGCACTGAAGAGCATAATAATGAAGGAATTAGATCCTTAAACTTAGTTGCAGCACTTTCACAAAGACTCCTACTGTAATAAAACTTATTCCCCACTGCTGTGTAATCCATTAGAGTAAATGTAAATGTTACTAAGAAATGATCAGACAGGAGGGGGCTTCCAGGGAATACTTTTAGGTCTTCAGTTTCTATGCCATATGTCAGGACAAGATCCAGAGTATGATTAAAATGGTGGGTGGGCTCCTTTACATTTTGAGAGAAGCCAATTGAATCCAATAATAGATAAAAATGCAGTGTTGAGGCTGTCATTTTCAGCATCTACATGGATGTTAAAATCACTCACTATAATTATTTTATCTGAACTGAGCACTAAATCAGATGAAAAGTCTGAGAAATCAGACAGAAACTTTGAGTAAGGGCTAGGTGGATGATAGATAATAACAAATAAAACAGATCTTTGAATTTCCCAATCAGGATGGACAAGGCTAAGAGTCAGGCTTTCAAAAAAAATTAAAAGTCTGTCTGGGTCTTTGATTAATTAACAAGCTGGAATGGAAGATTGCTGCTACTCCTCCTCCTCGACCTGTGCTTTGAGCATTCTGACAGTTAATGTGACTCAAGGGTGTTGAATCATGTAAACATATTCATCCTGCTGTAACCAGGTTTCTATAAGGCAGAATAAATCAATATGTTGATCAATTATTAAATCATTTACTAACAGGGACTTGGAAGAGAGGGACCTAATGTTTAATAATCCACATTTAACTATTTTGCTCTTTGGTGCAGTTGAGTATGGTACTTTTTTTTCTTTTTACGTTTTTAAGCTTAAATAGTTTTTTTGTTGTTGTTTTTTGTTTGTTTTTTTTCTGATTTTAGGTTTGATTTTGGTGGTCTGGGAGCAGGGACCATCATTATTGCCATGAACTTTCCATAGCCTTACTGGTCTAACAAAGGGCTGCTGTTTATTTCCCTTTCTAAGTTTAGTGCTTTTTGTGCCTCATCCTAACCAAACATATATTATCTATGCTGTAATATGCTTCTGTTGGTCATATTCCAGGGTGCAGTTTTCAAGGTTGTAGGTTATGTCAGTTATGACATTTAGACATGACAAAGCTGCCCTTCTTCTCATCAAATAGGCACATTTCCCAAATGTATGCTGGTTCATTTAAGCCAGCTCAGCTCATTGTTGAAACAGGCAAATACAGAACTGCAAACAACAGCTTCTGCACAAACACTATGATCAGATGACATATAGTATAGCCCATGGCAAACATATACCTAATATCACCTGACAGTTCAGTGCTTTCTTCATTATTCTTCACTGGTTACACAATGAAATCAGTCATAATTAAGTCAGGTCTTGAAGTGTTTTTTAAAAACACATAAAGCTTGTGTCTTACCCCGAGATGAGATATAGAGATATGTATACTATGGTTACAATAAAGTCCACTCCAAACTCTGCACTGACTTTGTGCTAACCTGGTAAATATAAGCAGCTCTTTCTTATTCAGAGTGCTGACCTTCACTGTAGTCATAAGGTGTGCTTGTGTTCTTCAGACAGCTAACACATGAACCACCATCACTTTTCAGTAAAGAAAATATTTACGATTTATTTTCAAGTTTGGGTGTTTGACCAAAAAAAAGAAAAAGAAATGGATATATTTTTGGAAAGTATATGAAAGTATATAATAAAGTAAACACTAACCTTTAGCAGGAAGTCAGTGATCTTAATTAACATCTATTGTTCCATTGTTATTCGTTTACATTTGCTTAGTATCATGATCACACTACCCACGCAGTAATTTCCGTCTGATCCCATGCTCAGCATATCTCTCGGATTTATGGCTTGATAAGTTTCCGCTTCATTTAGCAAAACATTCTTATGAGAGATTTAAGCCAATGCTTTCCTGGCCACATCTGCCCGTTCAGGACTAATGTAATAATTTAAATGTACTTGCACCAAAATCCAATGTATGCGTTTAGCTTATTGCAAAAAATAGAAAATTTATTTACTGTAAAAATAAATAGAGTTGTGGTGACCCAGCCTTACTAGCACAAGATTGTTTGATAAAGCGGAATAAATTCATCTGTACAATTCACAGCACTGCCCTTCCCAAGAATGCAGAAACTAACAGCATAAAGAATCATCTACGCTTTCTATTCAGTTAAAGGGCCCAACAATCAAACAAAAAAACATTAGATTTTAAAGCCTCTATTAAGATATGTTAGTCACCCAGTGTTTACATGATCCACTAAAACAGCAAAATATTCTCCTGCACCTTCAAAATCATTAGATTTCCATCTTTTGATAAAAATATTTATAGTTATAATTTTAGAGTTAAAAAAATAATACTGGTATTTAACATATTCGTGAATATTGAGTCTTCTCTTGACAACAAAAGCAATAAAAAGAATAAAGCTAGCAATATGTTAGTCTGGCATAATGCCCATTTACAAAAGTGGTTTCTAAATGTATGGTTTCAATAACATAATTAAAAGGCTTTGAAATGTTTCTTAAAAATCTCTGCACAAAATGTATCACTATATTCTCGTTGCTTGTGCAGAGTCTACTGATAAGTTATTCTCAGGGAGCTCCAAAACTGGGACAAGCTACACACTGATGCCTGACACTTGTCACTGGTGGCGAGCGTGGCATGTGGCAAATTAAAGTTTAGCTGGCTTCAGCTTTTTTTCTCCAGCACTTCAATGATGCATTAAAGCATCAAACATACGCTCATATGTTCGCACACACAAAAGCATGAGTCTGCAACAATGTAGCTGGCCACACTCACGTCATTATGCAACAGCAGTTTAGGGTTAGTCTAAACCAGCGCTGTATTGAGTCTTTCTAAAGTTGCAATTCTTAGCAACAATGTAGCCATACTTGACTTAGTAGGTTGGCAAACTGGAGTAAAGAATAGATTTGTTGGGGATTATCTTCAGCTGTGGATTAATACACATTTTATTCTCGACTGAGTCAAAATAAACTACAAGTGTTTGCCACATGTCACCCATCATTACAGTGGGACTTTCTGATGAGTTTAAACTTTTTAACACCCATGAAATTTAATTGCAAAGAAGAATAAGATAAATATACATTAGTATGGTCAGGTTATTGTTGGTTTTATTCCTCTTATGGATTTGGTAATAATTGGAAAAAATATCCTGAGCCTGATTCTGAGTAGAAAGACTTTCAAACAGTACATTTGCTGTTTACAAACATGTCTCATCTTCTGCATAATCTGTTTTCTGGTTTGAACTTTGATTGAATTCTCCTATAGAAGGATTTGGACAGTAAAACACTGGATTAAGGCACTGGTGGAACTCACAAAAAAAAACACAAATATTTATAATTTTTAAATCCATTTGATAAACATTCATAGCATAATTTAAGTGGATTATCTTTTCAAATTATGTTTTCCATAACACAATGAGCACTGTTTTTTTTTCTCTCTAAGAAATAACAGGATACCGACACAGGGATCAACACTTTAACCAAGCAGCTCTTTTTCTGGTGATGTGAAGGAGACAGGCTGGAGCTGGCAGACCTCCTTTTTTGTCTTTGATTATCAGCTGAGCTTGTATTTTGTCTGTGCAGTAATCCCTCATATCATCATGTATGGGGGAGGATAAAAGACTTTAGCCCTGACCCAAATTCACAGAAAGACCTTGAGACAAAACAATGGCACAGCCTATAGCAAAAGCCCCTAATTATCGTTTTTGTAGGTGCATAGGTATTCTCTGTGGCATGTAACTGGGGAACCACGCGCTGAAAACAATAATTTAATTCTCTTTGTAAAACATTTATCAGTGCTTGGACTTCACCTAACAATCTGACACTATTCATTTTTATTGTCTGGAGATTGTGGTGCTTGAGGAAGTTTTTACAGCCAAGTTACAAAGAAAAATGAAAGTAAGTAAGAAATATACTCTCAAATGGCATGATAAAATCTTAGCAGGAAAGTTAAAGGTCTTTAAGTGCTCTTCTACTACGCTACTTAACTTTAAAATATAGAAGGTGTCTCTCTCCTGACCCCAAACTGGGAGCTGGTTCCACAACAGAGGCCTGTAACTGAAGGCTCTGCCTCCCATTCTACTTTTGTGAACTCTAGTAAGTAAGCCTGCAGTCTGAGAAAGAAGTGTTCTATTGGGAAAATATGGTACTCTGAGGTCTGTAAGATATGATAGGTCTAATCATTCAAGACTCTGTATGTGAAAATGTTATTGTTAGGTAATGCAAAAGTTAGAGTGTGATCTTTAGAAATGACTGCACTGAATTCATTCCAGCTGCACAATATAAAGAGAAGAACAGAATTAAAACAATGCAGATGAAGGCAAATACATCAAAACAAGTAAAACTAAGTCAACTTTTCCAATCTGGGGTTAGATCAGACAAAACAAACCAAAAGGTGTGAGCATGCCTTATCTAAAATAGGTGTCATTTTCCATGTTTACTATCTCTAATGCAGAGTATTGGACAACACCTACATTTTTTCCTAAGAGAGGCCACACAGCAGGTGTTAAAACTAAGTGATACATAATGAAGTGTCTTGTGTTTGTGATTATGATATGTGATTATGTCAGGTTAAAAAACTAAACAAAGCGAGTTAATTAATTTAACATTGTTGATAGTACGTAAACATAAAGAAAGGAGCAGGTGAACAAACATCTTAAAGATCATATGTTAATAAGGGTTTATAAATGAAAAATGAAACATTACCAATAACATATTTTTGTTGTAATTCCTGTACAGGCAGCTTGTGTGAATATTTTATTAGGCCTTGTTGGCTTTTTTCTTCCACTTATTCAATACACGGTCAAAGTTGGGCTGGAGCTATCATAGCTGCCATTGGGCAAAGAGCATGGTACACTCTGGACAGGTTGCCAGCCTGTTGCAGGGCTAGCACAGAAAGACAACGATTCACATGCACATTCCGTTTTGAATTACCAGTTAACCTAACGTGCATGTTTTTGAACTGTGGGAGGAAGCCAGAGTATCTGGAAGGAACGTGCATTTAAACTTCATACAGAAAAGCCCCAGCCAGCTAACAGATTTGAACCCAGGACTCAGAACCCAGAACCTTCTTACTGTGAGGTGATAACGCTTGCCCCCACCACCACACCAAAAAGCCAAATAGATGACAAAAAAAATGTGTGTATTTCCTTTTTTATCAAAAATAAAAAATAAAAAGGTGATTTACCAATCTTAAAATATTTTTCACTGGTTGGGTATGCCTACTAGTGAAAATGCATGTCATTTGATACTATGGAGAGAGAACTTAATAAAACCTAAAACTAACCGGGGTGAGAAATATCTTCCATATTTAAAATTACAATGTAAACTGTATGAATATGGTACTAATGTTACACAGTAATCCAGCAGGAAGCTTACATGCAGCTTTTTTTGCCCAAGCCCTCTGCCCAGACTGCCCTGTTGTGCCGTATGACTGGGATAACTGAATGAAGGATCCCTTAGTGTGGCTTAGCTCATGACATTAATAAAGTATGACTCATCATGTTTGTCTCCCTGAAGCAGTAATATTTGCTAGTGCAACTAAAACTCCGTGGGTTTGCTTGGGTAGTAAGTTTTGATCTCAGACACTGGAGAGCCACAGGAATGATTCATTCCCAAAGGGTATGAGTTGCAGCTTTTTGCTGACTAAGTGCTGATCACAGCCTCAGATGAGAGATAAAAAGGGGATGTAGAATTATCCAGCTGACGACAAAAACATGTGTTTCAACACACTCATTCTTTCAGCAAGAAAAATCATGGAAAAATCATGTGATGCAGGGATGCATGATCCATGATTGCTGTGGCAAAATGGTAAGTCATATGAATTCTATTCATAAACATAACTATCAACAGATGACTGTCAACAGCACGCTGTTTTATTTCCCCCTAAAAAACCCAAAAACACAATAACCTCCATTCAACTGGGATCAATGGCTTTTGAAACTGAACTCCACAGGTTTGCTGTGTGGAATGTTAAAGACTGCAGATGTCTATAAACAGCCATCGGCAAACATGTGGTTTCCCAACAAAAGGTGAAGACACGCAGAGTAGGGGGCCAACAAGCTGTAACCGACACTGACCATTTGACCTCCACCCACCTGATGATTTAACCAGATATAACATCACACCTTGGAGCATTCAGGTTAAACAAGCCCGGGCCTGTCCCAGTTTGACCCCAAAACACCAGAAGTCAACGGAAAGAGATGCACTGCAGCCAAGTCACGATGCCTCTGGAAAACAGAATGCAGAGCAAAAGCAACTTCTGTCACAGGTCATAAGAGTTTAGTGGCTAAGAAGGAAACCAATTGTGTCATCTCAGAGGTTTGTCACCCCTGCTGATCGTTCCCTAACAACTGTATATCCAACACAAACACGGAAAACATCATAAAGCTAAAATTAACGCCACTAAACCACATCTAAACTCAGATTTTAAAACTTTGTTGCTTTTTAATCTTAAAAGGTGAGGGCACTTCACCAGGTTGCATTGTGAAGTCTGTACTCTAGTTTCATTATTTCCTGCTCTTACAATCACTCTGCTGTTTATTCAGACTTATTTAGGTTTTGCTTTCAGTTTTATTCTGACTTTGAACTTGAATATTTATATACAGCTGCAAATGGTTGCACATTAATGGTTCTCTGGCAGAAATTTGATTGTAATAATATAGATCATTATATTTCCTTACCAAAACAGGATTCCCAAACAAACAATATCAACAACTTCAAGTTGAATGGCTATGCTGAGTTCACATGGTACACATTTCTAAATAAAGTTGTGTTTAGTTATATTACCATAAAAGGAAACAACATCATTCCAGCATTTTACTAATTGTGTTGACTTCAGGTCATTGGACAGAGGGTGGTAGGTGGGTACACAATTGAAAAATTTGACATTAGGGTGTACTAACAGGTCAATCCAACTACTTCCACTATTAGGGTCTCTCTATAGCATCACATTTATTACAGAAATCCAACGTTAACCTATTTCTCAACTGCATAGTTGCACACTGGGTTGCCAAACTACATCACAAACACACTTAAAATGCTCACTTTTTTACGGCACATTTGCTCATGAGGAACACTAACCGGGGACAAATTCTGCCTGCTTTTATGCAGCTAAAAGGTTATTTTTGCTACCCTTGTGCTCATTTAAGTCTAAGTAAAGTAAATTCAGAGTAAAGTTTTTGGAATATAACAAGCATGAGGCCAAACAGAAACAAGGACTGAAGAAACACTCCCATGTAAAGGCTTGATAAACAGTTGACTGACAAGTACACACACTGCAGAGGCTTGGTATTTATTCTTAGACTAAATGTTCTGCTATTTCCTTCCCGTTGGTAACAAGATGGGAATTTTGCTGGGAACATCCCACCCCTTCCAGACAGAATGTGACTCTTGTTACCAAATGGTTCTTTTCTCTGAATAAAACAAAACATGGCAAGCTTCCAGTGACTTCACACACGGTCAATAGAGTACACCATGTGCTGAGAAAAAGCTTAGAGTTAGAATAGTTTCTGCTTAAGCAAAGAAATAACATGTTGCTGCTGCCTCACAGCAGGGAATGGTAAGCAAATATAAATGTGTTTTTTTAAGCATTATTTATTTAGCCTTAAAGATGCAATATCTGTTCTATCGGGAAACAGAACTGTCTTCTGGCAGGAGTAGAAAGAATAGAGCCTGCAGAGGTTAAAACTGTGCCTGAAACCTTTACACTCTTCCTAAAAGATAAAACAAACCCAGAGGAAGCAAACCCTGTATGAGCCCATAAATAAATTAGATGTTCAATGCTGTTTCCAAAAAAAAAGTTGTAAATAAATACAGAATGCAATGATTTAATTTAAATGATAAATGAAAGCACTGTAAAGAAAACAGTTCAGATACTGACACTAAGAAATATTATTATTTAAAAAGTCTATGCTAATTTTGAATTTGGCCCCAGCAAAACGTTGGGTCAGGTGGCAACAAAAGTCACCTAATACCAAAAGTCAAACTAATCAGGTTAATTGGTAAGATGATTGGGTATCAGAAACAAAACACCACAGAGATCAGTTTTTCAAAGTCAAACATAGGCAGCATCTCACCTATGTAAACGTACAAAGAATTATAATAATAACAATAATAATCACCCTACTATTACTACTACTACTACTACTAATAATAATAATAATAGTATACAGTACTGCACAAAAGTCTTAATCCTCGCCTCATTTTTTTATGCTTTGCTTCCAAGGAGACAGACTTTCTTGTTATTTTTTAAAGGGGTCTTGAGCAATAGTTCACCAGGCTTTCTGAAGGTGTTTCAAAGTTTTTCTTTGGACATTGGCTGCTTTTTCACTCATTTTCAGAGGAAATTTTATATTTTGTTCATTAAGCCACTTAACACGGACTGTTCAAGTATTAACAAGGTAACTCAAGGGATGAACCAATGCAGTGTCTACACATGACAGGAAATTTAGCAAAGAACCAATTTTACATTGCACTTGTAGGTATTTTGTGACTAGCAGCCTGTTGCAAAACCAGTATCTGAAAGTCAAGTCCTAAGAAAACAGGAAAAGAATGCAGCAAAGGCTTGACACAGAACCTGAGAGATAGATCTGGCCCTTCAGATGATCGATCTACTGCTTTGCTGAAGTCTCATCAGAAGTGGTCTCAGTGGAAAGGTGGCTGTCAAGAAGCCATTCTTATGAAGGAAAACAGGGCAAAAAGACTGAGGTATGCCAAATTACACAATAACTGGACTGTAAAAAAAAAAAAATCAGTGGCAACAGGTCTTATGTTGGGATGAATTCAAATTTGACATTTTGGTCCAAATCGTCATCAATATGTACAGAGGAGATCAGAAGAGAGGTACAACATTGAATGTCTACAGCTATCTGTAAAACATGGTGGAGCCCATCGTCATCATTTGGGGGCTGTTGGAGACCTTGTCAAAATTATGAATACAGAAAAATACTGTCCTGACTGAAAGTATTGATTTTGATCCATCATGCAATACCATTGGGAAAGCATCGAATTGGCAATGATCCCAAACTGCCAGTGCAGTAAAACCATACTTGTATAGAAAGACACACAACGGAACACTATCAGTCATGGATTGGCCTCCCCAAAGTTCAGTGTGGGATCATCGTGAGAGAATGGAAGAAGAGTGTTGGAACGCCCTTCAAGAAGCCTGGAGAACTATTCCTGAAGAAATTATAAGGAAGCTAGATTAAGAGAATTCAAGCTATGCTGAAGAAAGAAGATGGTCATACCAAATATTGACTTTCAAGGTGTACAAACTGTTTTTGCCTTATTTACAATATTTCCATGTATGCTTGCACATTTCAAACAAATGACTACGCCCATTTTCCATTTACCTTTGAAAATATAAAGGAATGAAAGATGACTCGAGTCTTTTGCACAGTTCTGTAGAAATTATTCAAAATGGTTAAGCAATGTCTGGTTCCAGCTTCTCCACTGTAACAATCATGGACATTTTTCACAATCTTGTGGTATTTATGGATCAAATTAAACTGATAATTACTTCATTAGTTGCAGCCTTTTGCTTGAAACTGTGGAAGCTATGCCTTACAATGTAACTATCATAAATAAAACAACTAGTTGGGAGCATTTGTTGCCCAGGGAGTATCTTGAATCCTAAACTTGTCTGGCTACTCAATTTGAAAGCAAATGCCTTATTTTCCTGTAATTTGCATATCTTTGCATACTGGACCGTGGTAAAAACGTATTTATAACATCACAAACCATATGCCCATATCAAGAGTACAGAGAAGCTAGGTGGGGAACCAAAACTCATGCTAAAGTGATGTAGTCAGCCAAAGAATATAAAATTTATAGATTTCAAGTAATGCAATCACTAAGAGTAACCAAGAACAGACATTTTAAAAGGAAGTTTTTTGTTTTGTTTTTTAAAAAAACAAAAAACAAAAACACAATTTAAACATAGATGTAAAAAAAAAGCTATTCTGACATTAAGAACTGCAGACTGCAGTAAAAACTGATAGAGCCCAACGTGCACGTCACGACTGCCAACATGGACAAGTCCATAAATACTGCACTACGGTCATCACTCAAGTCAAAGAATAAAGTTTCAGGAAGTGGGATGACTCCACTCTGAAAGGAACGTGACACGTCACACAGAGGATTCAATTTGATCTGAGATAAGTATCACCTCACCAAGAAGAGATTGTTCAAAAGTTCATGCTGAGCCACTGATGAATGTGAGCCACAGAACCTCTGGCCTGCAATTATTTTGAAAAGGTCTATTTAAAGGCTTTTTCCCCCTTATCTGTATTCTACAATGGTCAACATTGTCCAAGAACAGTGAGCTCACAAAAGCTTTGGCAATGCAGGGAGCAAGGCACGCATTTGTACGAACAATGCTCACCACAGAGCACACAAGACAAGCCAGGAAAAAAATATAATTTGACACAGCAGTAGATGCTTAATTTGAGCATGCATATACATACACACACACACACACACATTTCATTATCTCTCTCTCTCTCTCACTCTCCATCAGATGCATAGTGTCGTGGTAACATTATCGGCTCGGACTTCACCCGGATTACCAAGGTCCGCGTCAGGTGTTGAGGAACGGCATACTGACGACAAGTGGGCTACCGGAACAAGAATGTGGCATAAATGGACATGAGAATCGGGAACTATTGGAATGCTACTATACATGAACAGTTCTGTTGCAAAACTTTTCTTTTTTTTTTTTATCTGGCTATTATGGTAAAGTTCAGTAATTTCATTTTACAGACAATGGTGAGGATATTATTGAGAGAACAAACTGCCTTTTCATCAAAAATGTAAATATAGTCATTTCTCTACTTTTTAAATATTTTTTTGTGGCAAAACTAGCTATATCCAGAACTTCTAAATCCACTTCTTCCACATAGACTTAAGAGTTAAGAGTGGCAAAATCATCTTTGATTGAACTGTAAACATTGAAAATGATGAAATTCACCATTTCTGGGGTATCCATATCCATACCTATGTGCCGTACATTTTCGGAAAAGACATGCAATTATTCACTTCAGTCCGCCCTCTGCCCATTGTGAATGAAGGCAAAAGGCCCAAATATTAGATCATCATAAAACAATTTCTACCTGGATTCACACAGTACAACTGCAACAGCACAGAATTGCACCGTATTTATTTTAACAATAACAGAATAGTAGCTACTATGGCACGGTGGTTGTGACGATGGAGAGACACAAACGCTGTGCCTGGCGTACACACTGAGCCACCAAGCCGTCGACCCGCCCAACTTTCTCTGCTGCCCGGTTACTCCACAAACGGACCCTGTGAGAGACCCTCATCAGTGAAGGAAATGGGAGCACAGTTGGACCCGTGCTGGCCTGCGAGTACGTTTGGCAGCTAGTAATGATCTTTCTGCAGGTTCACATACGGAAATCTCTTTACAACTTTTATCTCCTTTAAATAGTCAAGTTTGACTGATTTTTCTACAACAAAATAATGCTAAACTGACCTACAGCTGTGTTTACAATCTGATCACCACCAACAAAAGCAGTTTTCTTAGTGCAAACACTTCAAGTCATATGATTCGATCTTGCATTCTGATTGGTTCTAGGGAAGTAGAAGCTTTTGCAGGCAATGGGAAGTGGCGTTTAGAGGCTTTTGACAACACACAGATAATTCAGTATTTAGCATGTATTTAGCAGGTTATGACGCAAAATTATTTGATTGGCGTATAGTACATGTAGAAAGGATTTCGTAAATATCGTTATCTCACTCTGAGATTGAATACCAAGCCCCAATTACATTTGGTATTTTGAATGCCAGAGCAGCTGATCTGAAAGGTAAGATAATAGCTAAGATGGAAAACTGGACCCCCCATGGCCAATTACCAAGACTATGTGAAGTGCCCTTGGAAAGTCTATTAGAAGACGTGAATGCAGCACTATGAACAATCCCTACTTTGACCATCACTGAATCCAACCAGCTGATCTATACCAGAGCAGCAGTAATCCTTATATTGCTTGGCTATAAGATGAACAATCACAAGGAGCAATACCCTGCATGAAAAGATGACTAGAGGCTAAAATCAAGGCAGCACGGAGGGAAGTTAGCCAGATATTAGAGCTGCAGAAAGGTGTGATACAGAAAGGGGGGCCCAAGAAATAAAGCTGTCCATACCTGAGGCCTTGGAAACTGCCAAGCAAAGACTCACAGCCTTGGCTAACCGCTTCAAGAGGTATTCCAAAGAGATAGAAGCCAAGAAAATAAACCAGATGAATCATGAAATGCCTAGAACTGTACAAGATCTACAGGACCCTAAGAGCCTTGTAACGTTTGGGTTGTTTCAGTGGTGAAGAGGAGGCGGAAAACGTGCTTAGCAGACGGTCAAAAATGCACAACCACACTGGTACTGGGAATTCCACAGTGCTGTTCTTTAATAAACATTCTTCACCAACCTTATAAAGCCCGGTTGAACGGCTGCTGCATTATCAAACATGAAAACAAGCAGAGTTCATACAACCTGTACCATTACAAAAGTTGGGGACAGATAGAAATGTAGAGGTCCGCCTCGGTCCATGCATCTGTCTGCCAAAAACGCTTCTCCCGCGCATTCTACAGGGGAGTGGTGACGCACACTTCTGACATCACTACCAAAAGTGTAGGCTGTCGTAAAGAGGCACTACACAATTACGACTGTTACAGCCTTCATCAAGAACTCAATGGGAATGTTGAGAGGCCAACTTTAAGCCAATTGCACAAGTCACCATCAAGTGAAAGCTGCAACCTCCAAGTACCTGCAAAGAGTAAGGCAAGTCCTAAGGAGTCAGCTGAATGGGAAGAACAAGATCCAGGCTATCAACACCTCTGCCCTGCCAGTTGTCAGATACCCTGCTGGGATAATAAACTAGCCAAAGGCAGCAATAGAAGCCACTGATGTCAAGACAAGAAAGCTCCTTACCATGCATGGAGGGTTTCACCCCAAATCCAGCACCCTTAGAGACTATACGCTAAACGGAAGGAAGGAGGCTGAGGACTAGTGAGTGTCAGAACCACTATCCTAGATGAAATAGCAAATATCCATGAATACGTCAGGGAGATGGCCACAAAGGATTGTTTGCTTAGTAAGTACCTCAGGCAGCAGAAACCAGAGGAAGAAGAGGAGCAAGAACAGGAACCATCATAGATGGACAGGCCTCTGCACAACATGTATAACCGGCAGATCAAAGAAGTGGTTGACAGAGAAAAATCCTACCAATGGCTGGAAAAAGCTGGACTCACAGACAGCACAGAGGCACTATCATGGCAGCACAGGAATCT
This sequence comes from Pterophyllum scalare, assembly GCA_024447675.2. Classification (NCBI taxonomy): domain Eukaryota; kingdom Metazoa; phylum Chordata; class Actinopteri; order Cichliformes; family Cichlidae; genus Pterophyllum; species Pterophyllum scalare. The sequence continues at coordinate 349,015 of JAMQGT020013762.1, read as the reverse complement.
AAGCACAAAATCGATTGAGGCTGAAGTTTGGTTTACCACACCAGGTGCAAGACCCCAGGTGCAGGCTGTGCAAAGATGACCCTGAGACAATCGAGCACATAACAGCAGGGTGCAAGATGCTAGCAGGCAGGGGATATATGCGGCCAAATGGCCAGTATAGTATACAGGAACGTCTGTGCCGAGTATGACCTGGAAGTCCTGACATTAATATGGGATACGCCCCCAAGGGTGGTTGAGAACAACAGAGCTAAGATCCTGTGGGACTTCCAGATACAGACAGACAAACTTGTGATGACTAACCAACCGGACATCGTAGTGGTGGACAAACAAAGGAAGAAGGTCACAGTGATAGACACTGCAATACCAAGTGACAGCAACATCAAGAAGAAGGAACATGAGAAGTTTGAGAAATACCAATGGCTCAGAGAGGAGCTGGAAAGGATGTGGAAGATGAAGGTAACAGTGGTCCCTGTGGTAATTGGAACACTTGGGGCAGTGACCCCCAAACTGGGGAAGTTGCTCCTGCAGATTCCTAGAACGACATCCGAGATCTCTGTTCAGAAGAGTGCAATCCTGGGATCAGCTAAGATACTGCGAAGGACCCTCAAGCTCCCAGTAGAGGACTCGAGCTTGGAAGGCAAAAAGACCGCCTGTAGGGGGTGAGCTTGGATTGTTTTATAATATGATATATATATATACAAACTGCTCAAAAAAATAAAGGGAACACTTAAACAACACAATATAACTCCAAGTAAATCAAACTTCTGTAAAAATCAAACTGTCCATTTAGGAAGCAACACTGATTGACAATCAATTTTACATGCAAATGGAATAGACAACAGGTGGAAATTATTGGCAATTAGCAAGACACACTCAATAAAGGAGTGGTTCTGCAGGTGGGGACCACAGACCACTTCTCAGTACCTATGCTTTCTGGATGATGTTTTGGTCACTTTTGAATGTTGGTGGTGCTTTCACACTCATGGTAGCATGAGACGGACTCTACAACCCACACAAGTGGCTCAGGTAGTGCAGCTATGGCAAGTAATGGCAGGTAATGCGAGCTGTGGCAAGGTTTGCTGTGTCTGTCAGCGTAGTGTCCAGAGGCTGGAGGCGCTACCAGGAGAAGGCCAGTACACTAGGAGACGTGGAGGAGGCCGTACGAGGGCAACAACCCAGCAGCAGGACCGCTACCTCCGCCTTTGTGCAAGGAGGAACAGGAGGAGCACTGCCAGAGCCCTGCAAAATGACCTCCAGCAGGCCACAAATGTGCATGTGTCTGCACAAACGGTTAGAAACAGACTCCATGAGGATGGTATGAGGGCCCGACGTCCACAGATGGGGGTTGTGCTCACAGCCCAACACCGTGCAGGACGCTTGGCATTTGCAAGAGAACACCAGGATTGGCTAATTCGCCACTGGCGCCCTGTGCTCTTCACAGATGAAAGCAGGTTCACACTGAGCACATGTGACAGACATGACAGAGTCTGGAGACGCCGTGGAGAGCGATCTGCTGCCTGCAACATCCTTCAGCACAACCGGTTTGGCAGTGGGTCAGTAATGGTGTGGGGTGGCATTTCTTTGGAGGGCCGCACGGCATGACTGCCATTAGGTACCGAGATGAGATCCTCAGACCCCTTGTGAGACCATATGCTGGTGCGGTTGGCCCTGGGTTCCTCCTAATGCAAGACAATGCTAGACCTCATGTGGCTGGAGTGTGTCAGCAGTTCCTGCAAGATGAAGGCATTGAAGCTATGGACTGGCCCGCTTTTCCACTTTAATTTTGTGTGTGACTCCAAATCCAGGCCTCCACTGGTTAATAAATTTGATTTCCATTGATGATTTTTGTGTACAGAACAAAGTATTCAATGAGAATATTTCATTCATTCAGATCTAGGATGTGTTATTTGAGGGTTCCCTTTATTTTATTTCAGTGTGTGTATATAATATATATATATATATATATATATATATGAACTGAAACTTATTCTCAGTTGCAATGCGGACTCTTAATCTTTTTAATATACAAGCAATCAGGTTTACATATTTTCATGGTATGTTTTCAGTTCAGGGAGCATATGGATCACATTTTTCATGTGCAATCATTCTAGTTTATCTGTTTAAATGCTGCATTGGCTTTGTTGAAGTCATTCAAGGACCAGGCGCAACCTGCTTTCTTTGCTTCTGAATGTAAATGTAAATAGGACAGTGTTGACACCCTTTTATAAATAACCCTAACCCATGAATGGAAGGCTTGTATGTGATTCAAAATAGAAGTTATAACAAGGATGGATTTGTAGCTAGTTTTATTAGAGAGAATATGCATGCATATCTCTGCTTTTTGCATAAATGGTAATGGCATTCAACAGGCGTTTTTCTTCTGGGCAAACCAGTTTAGAACTGCAGATTCCAAAGAAGTGTGGGGAGCTAGTGGTAGCAGAGATAAAGGCTGTTGCCCCAGCCACCAAAAATAAAAAGTGAAAGTCACCTAAGAGTTTAAGCTGTGATGTGGAAGCACCACAGCAATAGCTGCTGAACACCCAATTCGGAGATAATATAGCACTAAACACAGAGAGTGAACATTTTTATTTGCATCAGTGTCTTGAGACATATTTAGACTTGTTTTGCTTAAAGGCACTTCTGCCAATAAAGGAGAGGCTTCAGCAAGATACTTTGCACAATTATATAAACATGTTTTCTCCAAGTAGAGCGCAGACTTAGACAAAAGTTTAATTAAAGACTCCTTTCAAATCTCAAAGTAAACAGTGCAAATCTCTAATTCTATGCCACTGAAGCAGCTTTATAAACTTTTGTGATGTTTGCACTCTCTCTTTTTGGCTACTAAGACATGCAAAGCACATAACTTTTTAATCTAGCAAATTCTGCTTCTCTTTTACGCAGTGTTAATGCAATCTGCGAAAAACGAAAAGCCTATCTTTGTAGCTCAGGGTCAGTTCTGAGAATTGTGCAGCGTGCAGGCTTGTTAAAGATTAACTTCTGTGTCAGCTGACTTCTCAGAAACTTTGCCATTTTTAAATCAGGGGCGGGCTGTTGCTATGAGGAAGTGAAGCAACTTAATAACCAATACTGTCTGAAAGGCAGTTCCTTGGCTCATGTTACAGCGTTACAACACTTGAGCAACTGAGATGGGCTGTACTTTTGAAACCAAAACTGCTTTGTGAAGTTTACTTTTGAATATCTCAGAGTTGGACTGCCTTAAGCATAAAGCCAACACCTAATGGACTGCAGACTGAAACCATTAGTTTTCATGTCAAAGGGGCGGGGGAAAAAAACAAGGATATAACTAATATACAAAAACTTTTGTAGTTTGAGTAAAGACAGATTAGGCCTGAAATTTGTTATTGCTCTTAGATGGGCAGTTTCTGGGACGTGCTCTATGACGACTACAGTGTGCATTCAGACAAAGGTTTCTAAACCACTCCTCTAACCATCCCATGTTAGGAATGTAGCACTGGTACAACTAAATATCTGAAAGGAGCTAAAAAGAAAAAAAAAACTGCAATAATGCAGTGTAATGCTTTCACAAGTTTTTTGCCACAACTGACCACTTATCCCAATGTACAGACCACAATGACTTTGAAATTCAGTGCAGCAGCCTTTTCTGCAGCAGTTTTATTTTCAGTTCAACATAGATTTAAGTCTTTAGCAATAAAATGTTTTAATTTCATCTGTAAACTGGTGGCATTTTAGAATTTCTCAGCCACTATGTAGTTATGTGCTACCCCCATGTTTTTGTGCCATCACACCACTTTTGCTCTTTTCATATTGATGGATTACCTCAAATATAAAAGCCCCTTCATACATTTGGAAAGCAGCTTTACTACTTTAAAAAAAAAAAAAAAAAGTGGAAAATTTAAGTAGATAACACCCTCTCTGTCTCTCTCACACACACACAGTATTGTTCTAACCTGGTTACCAGTCTCAAGGTTGTTCAAAGACTGTGTGTTTTACACTACAGAGGAGTCTGTTTTCTGCATGCCCAAACCATATGGGGATTGTGCAAACTGTTGTATGAAATTGCCTCAGCCTTAATTCCCCATTGTCTACCAGTCTGTTCTTCACAGTTAACTACAGGGGTAACCTGGGTGGTGGCTAACATCATTAGCTGCAGGAAAAGACTAGGAGAGGTCTGCTGTGGATCATCACCATGGTGAGACTCGACTCCATTTCTTCCCGAGACCTCAGTGAGTGTTGTTTGTTCTGTAACCCAAGACAACAGGAGGATCTGAACAAACGGGTGAAGCCACACATCATTACCAAGGATACCCCTGCTTGAGACTTGATGCCACTTCAAAGATTAATGACACAAGCAAAAAGAGAAGATGTATGTGGTTAAACTGCAAGAAACCATCAAAGCATGAAAAATATTACCCGGACATTAAAAATTCAAATACCCAATTAAATGTATCATATTGGATCAAGTCATACGTTTCTAGGTAGCTAAAACACAGGAAGTAGACTGTTATGTAATCTCAGGATGTTATGAACTCCTTTACCCCACTTTCACAAACTACTTGTTGAATTCAGTTGTGCACCAGCTCTTTGCACATAACATGCTACAGATGCACTTAGCAGAAGTGCGGATGCAGCTGAGCACTTTGTGCGATGAAGGTGTTGCTGCAGTCTCAAATTTCTAGGAAACGGCAGCCATTGCTCTGCATTTGGGTTCGGGTGTGATTGTACATCAAAGGCCAACAAATATGGAGATATTAAACTTCAAAGCTTAGTGCACATGTTTAAATAAGAAAATAAGTGTAGATACAACCAATTTCCTGCTTTTGCAAGTTTCCCTTTAAGGATAGACTGTCAAAATGCCAAACTGTGTGAATTAAATACATTTTTTATTCTAAGGTTTTTTTTTTTTTAAAAAAGCTTACATCTGGCTCTGTTATGATTCATAGACCACTGTGGGTCCAGAAGCATTTTATTTTGAGTCCCCATCTTGTAGTCCTTGTTCATTTTGTCCACAAACAAACTTTCCAGGATCCTGAACAATCAAAAGTCCAGCATGATGGTGGAATCATCTTAGTCCAGAGACATTTTCAGAACCAGGAAGTACTTCCACACTCATGCAAATCCTCCTCCTCCAGCACTCATTGGAAAATTGCAATCATTCATCTTTCCCTTCCATTTCTGTATCATTCTCACAAACCACTGTCACCTAAGCCTACTTAGTAAACACAAGAAGGGGGAAAAGACTAAGAAAAACCAAAAAAAAAAAAAAAATTTTTTGTCTCATTTTAATACATCTATCAGTTTACACAATTAAAAAAATAAGATCTTCAAATTAAATAATAATATATATTACAACTTCTCAAAATTTGGTGCCTGGAGTTCCAAAAAAGCTGGAAAAAAAATGTCCCAAGAAGGTTGGCGTGTCCTATTTCACCTGATCAACAGGGCCAGTGTTGCCCCGATACCAGCAAATCCAGCAAAGGCCATGAGTGTGTTCCTCACTGTTGACTCGGGGTCTGCTACACGAAAAAACTCCACAAATCCACCCTGGAAACAAAAGGAAAAAAATGTTAAGTTCAAGCAGAGGTACAGAAAAAGTGCTTTGAGGCACAATAAGGGAAGTTATGCAACCAGGAACTTTTCTGAAAAAAAAAAAAAAATTCCATTCAAATGAGTCCTTACTCACCCATGCATTGTTTTTAACCAGCCAGTCTCGCTGGTCAGACAGCAGGTATGTGGAAATCTCCTGGCTCACCAGTTCCACACAATTGTCCCTGCCTTTTTCCTTCAAGCGCTGACACACCACTGCCCCGAAGGCCATCAGACTGGCTATACGACCCCAGTTGGTGGTCTTGTCTGCAAACAGGCTCTTGGCTACCGCACTCACAAATGTCACATCCTCCCCTCTTTCCTCCAATGACAATTTGTTGACCATTCCTATAAACACACACACACACAAAGCGCTAGTTCAGACATCTAAATTGCTGCCATTCAAATTATTAAGTTGAAACCTAGTGAGACAGAAAAATCAGTTCCAAAGCAGCCCGTGACTGAAGCAGACGAGCGCTGCGAGCCGTCTTTGTGTAACATCCGCACAGAATGACTGGTTCCAACTTACCGTTGTATGCGTATCTGTGCTTTTCTAATACGTCCGCCACAACTCTTTTCATTGTTTTTAGTGCTTCGTTTTCTTTCCACCGTTGTTGGGAAAGTCCAGTAAAGTCTCTAAAGAAACTAGTAATGAGGATTTTCGTTTCCTTCTCCAGCGCCTCGTCGGATTCACTATCCGAACGAAACTCCGGGGTGCTCGGCAATGAACCGTCTTCCACGTCGTCCCTGATGGGTTTTGCTGCATATCCGTTTGTTGAGGCCACCCCCAAGTTGTTAGGCCGTTTTGGGGTACCATTGGAGATCTCTTTGCTAGAGTCTTTAGGCGAACCTGTGGCATCTTGCGGAGAGGAATTTCCCGATCCGTAGTGCATTGGTCCGTCCATGACTCCATTTTGAGGAAAAAAATGGTCCATGACAGTTTTACACGAGCTCCTTCGACAATTCCTCATACACGTATTCATTCTGACTGCTTTAAACTAACGCCAGTTTGTTAACGCCAAAATGTACTTCGAGAAACTTTCGGCGCTAGCCTATATTAGACAAAAAGCTGGCTTCTTGCCTAATACCCTACGTTATTCATCTCCTCGGCAGCGGAAGCAAGTGTTGCGCTGGAGAGCTGTGCGCACCGAGTTGTACTCCAAAGCAATGACGTCAGCAGCATATAGCACGTCCCAGTGTCGTCTGGTTATAGCCAGTAGAAATGTTTAGTCACTGGGTTAAGCTGTGTTTTATATAAAAACGAGAGAAAAAATATAGGAAGTCATAGTTATTAAAAAAGAAAATTAATTAGGTGAGCAAAGACCCCAGATTTATCTATGAATCGCTGTTGTGTTTTTCCATGGCATCAAAAATTAAGGTATTAAGTTATAACTGGCATCGTCATAAACACTCCCAAAATGATTCACAAAGATAACAATAACTACAATACCACTGATAATACTCAGAAGTTAAAATTACAACAATGTGTTGTTAAATCTGCATCAGTACCTGACAGAACATTTGAAATGAATTTACTTTTAATCTTTAATTTGGGAAATATTTTTCCCACAATAAAAGGTAAATATATTCAAAGTACAATTGTTTTTAACAGATGTTGAAAGATAAAATATACTTTATTTATCACATATTGGGGAAATTCTTTTGCTACAGGTGTTAACATACATAATAATAATAATAATAATAATAATAATAATAATAACGCAAAATAAAATATTTTAAACTCAAAGCAAAACTTTACTTAAAATAACTTACTAAAAGTAGTAAAAAAAAATTGCAACATGATAAAGTGTAAGACCAGGGTTAAAATCAAATGTTAAAATGAGAGTACATTAGATTTTCTCCTGGACAGATGTGTTGAACTGCAGAGATGTCACCAATATATGAAATAGCATGATTACAGGCCTTCAATCTCACTCCAACATTAATCTCACACAATAACAGAGGGAAATAAATCATTATGTTAAAACTCCAGACTCCATAACGCTCACTTACCACCACCCTGTCTTACGTATAAGCGCACACACACTTTTATGCCTCTTTAAGATTAAGAATAGCTTTTGTGTTCCCCATGCCAAACAATGAGATTATTATTATTAGTGGCTCTCATCAAGTAAGATGCTGGTATATTGGAAATTCCTAGAATCTTCCATGCTGGTTGCCTGTGTCTCACACCTAAATGATAATGCTTCCCCCTAGTGGAAAGTGCAAGGTTTCACCTCCCATGGTGTGTATGAGTGTGACTCTGCTTCAAACCAGAACATTCTGGGTTTTAGGCTTCTTCTGATGTCCACCTAAGAAATCTCAGGATGTAGTCGCCAACAAATGTATCTGTTCAACATGTAGCAAAGAGAAATAGCCAAACTCATTGAAAAACAACAAGAACGTCTTATTAATGTAAAAGTTTATTTCAAATACTGACAAAAATCCTCTCGCCTACTTCCACACAACTGAAACATTCGAAGTACCCTTGTACTTTCTGAAGTCTTAAAATCACTCCCGTATTCTCCAGTCATCCTGTTTATTATGTAAACCCTTATTTATTTTATTTTTTTTTGTGGAAGCAAGGGTGCATCTGATTTCCCTGCAGTAATCTTGGGCCAGGATGAAATATACTAATTATTCATTAAGAGAATACAAGAAAAAAAAATATTACTTGCAAAACAAGAAAACAGATAAGGTAAAAGCAGCACAAGAGTACTTCAGAGCACACAGCCTGTTAATTTCTTTATACATTCTGGCACATATTTATCAAAGCTGAACAAGAGATACCCTGTGTACTGGGTCTGAAACACATCCTGCCATTTCCTCTGGCTGTACTGCTTGGTGCAAAGCCAAACAATAAGTAGCATTCAAGGACCTCTTTTTACTGTTGTTTCATAGCATCACAGCATATTCACCCTTTTTTTAAAAAGAAAAGAAAAAAGAAAAATTAAGCCAGCCTTACTCCTTGAAGCAGAAACATGTAGGCTTTTTAAACACAATAGTCTGTTCTTGCAGTATCAAGTGACAAAGCAGATCAGAATTTTAAGATCTGGCTAGCCCACATGATCCAAACCAACAATGCACTTACATATACTTTATTTTTTTTGGTTTTTTAAAATTTGCACTTAAGTTGAAGTTTAACATAGTTAACATGTAACCAGACATTGCCACAGGAGCTTTAGAATTCTGAAAGTGAGATGCTTAAGAAGAGTCAGACTGGCATAATCAAGAAGACAGGTGTTCTTTACAGGGTATGCTCTCTTAGATTTGTCATTGACTGAATCAGCAGCATTTACACATATTTCCATTTGATACAGATTCACATAGCCTCTGCGATACGATAAGATACAGCAGAAGTAGTGTTAAACAGAAAGGAGAGAGGAACCATTGAATCAGAAATCGTTCGGGCTATGAAAGAGTGAAAAGCAGGTGGGAAACAACAAAAATAATTTCCTGTTTAAGTCTATTTACAATATCTGGAACGGAGAAAAGCAGTGCATTCATACGCCACCACAGCAAGCACGTATGCACGGGTCAGTCCTCTTTCACCCACTGCAACTTTGACACATTTTAAAGTCTCACTGAAAAATATGCGAGGTTGAGAACGTGATGGTGCGTGCACCCTGTTACCTAGCCTACGTGGTGGAGTGTGCGTTTGTGAAGGCTCCCTGAAGCAGTAATTTACACTGATTCTCAGTGACGGCATCCAGTTCAGAATTCTTGAATGTGTGAAGGGTGCACATTCAAAGTCTAGAGATTTAGTGATCACTCCATTGACCTGCTTTAGAGGTCGAATCACAGTAACAGGTGGGATTACCCCCTGCCACCATGTTTTATGAAATCTCTCTCTGCCTTGCCAAGTGTTGGTGCTCCTGGGTGTCCCACTTTAAACCTGCGATGATAATTTTTGGAGCTGCACTTATCAGGTTGCCTACTGTTTACCCTATATCTCCCCTGAGATCAAACATCCATATGAATAGTGAGTTTGCAAAGAAACTTCTACAAGGTGCTGGTAGTAAAGTAGGTGTATAGTCCAGCTGAGATTTTAGTGAAGTAGTTGAATTCTTTTACTAAGTTTAGTGTTTCATAATGTGAAAGCGGATCAGATGTTTAGGGAACCATGATGACATACTGTTTATTCTTAAGTGTTAAAACATTCTCCTACACGAAATTAAACATCACTGGTCAGTCTTTAAGTACTATGAGAAAACTTACTTTACGTATGGCCTTGAGGGACAACTATGACTGCAGTGTCTCTGGGTACTTTTGTCGTCTCAATGAGACTTTTGCGGTTGGATACAAAAACCTTTAGAAGTGTATCAGTGTGTCAAAGATAGCCGGGAAGTTATGTGGATGGTAACATCACTCCTTACATCTTTAGCCAGATCAGTGTGAGCGCAAAGCTCCCTCATCACACTTCAATGTAAGCAGGATTGATTAGATAGCAACAGTCACATTGAAAAGACAAGTGTATCCACAGCCTCTGGGCTCGCAATGCGGAATTTGGCTCTGTTGTTAAAGCAAAGAATATCCAAGCCAGAATTCCTAGGATGTAATCCCAACTGAGTTGATATAGCACTACCATTTCTCTCGGGCATGCTAGCTGGTTCTGTTCTTAAAGCGCTAAGCTTATCACGAGTTACGTGCTTGTTTGAGTATTATTTACAGAAGCATATACTCTATGCAGGGTGCTTCCAAACCCCCCACCCCACCCCCAAACAAATCTTTTAGGCTCATACTTAACACATATCTTGATGCAACTCAACACCAACCAAACAAAGGCTGAGCTCATAGGCTGGCAGGGTTCCCAGCCTTTAAAAATAATACCAGGATATACTCAGCTGGCTCCCACCCTGGGCAGCAAACAGGAGTGTGTGCACATGGATTGTCAGAACAGCAAAAAGCAAAGCAAGTAAGGAAGTGTGACTGTGGACATTTCAGGGCTTCAGGTGTGTGTTGTGATCACTTACTAAGCAGCTGCTCCACTCCTACTACAAAAGCATGTTAATCTTTTTTTTTTTGTTACATATTACAAACATGCAGCCTTTTTTTAAAAGAGAGAACAGGAGTAAAGGGGTAAGAAATAAAAGCAACAGAAGCACAAAAACAGGGAAAAAAAGTGCTTCAAATCCCTGCTTGGATGAGTTGCAGCAGTTGTCCTCAGGTTATATTTAACAAAGTGACCACAGGGGTGAGATGCAAGGAGCCTTCCATTCATTTCCCAATAGGGTGTTGGTGAATGCCAAGTATCCCTTGAGCTGCCCCTCACAGATTTGGTAAGCAAGCAGTTATTCACATACATCTTCAAACCCCTCCTGTTGAAGCTAGCCACCAGCATAGAAAGGGAACATGAAGACCAAAGAACACCCTGTGATCATGGTTCCTAACTCCCTCACACACATTATTTTGGTGTCATTCAGGAAGCAAAAAAGAAAAAAAAAGGAAAAAAAAAATACTATACAGAATACAAAGTGCATTAACTCATCCCATCCAACCCCTGCCCGATAACACACACACCTACTGTAATGCATCTTGGAACACTTAAACCAAGATATAAGGGAGGCGGTAGCGCAGAGTGCACAGAGGGGGCAGAGCTGTGCGTGGTGGGAAGACAGAGAAGGCTGCAAACTTGTGGGCCGCCTAAACCTCCATCCCTCCCATCCCGCCCCACCCACATACAAGCAAATGGAGTTTCAACTTATACAACTCTGCCCGATATGTTAAAGCCAGTGGTGCCTGGGGATGTAAAAGGAAAAGAGGTAAGGGGATGGACATACTGGGGATACAGGTAAGGTGGAGAAGGGACGTTTGCTGGGAATCCCAGGGAGGGGAGGGTGCTTCTTGGATGATGAAGGCTAGCCAGCTAGCTTGCTGGTCACCAAGGAGGACTTCCTCTGGGGTAGATCTTGTGGCGTGGGGATGTGGTCACCAGTTACCAGGTTCTTGTCAGGTCCTGCCACAGGAAGCTGCTTGTTCTTCATCTTTGCCTTGGCCATGTTGTAGTCACCCGAATCAAAGTACTTTTGCTGCGTGAGAAGAGAGACAAAGAGGTTCTCCAAGCTTTAGAGACATGCTTAATATTCAAAACAATACTTACATGCACATTCATATACCGAAAGAGGTATTGCTGATTGCAGTGGTGCTATAGAGAACCTTCCAAATACTATTCCAATGTAAGAGATGGAGAACAAATCCATATTAATCTTTAGCAGTCTGAGTTAAGCCACCATATTTTTAGTGCTGAGCACCACAATTATACCCATAAACCTGAACAACTTTAAAAGCAGGTAGTGTGTGTGTGTGTGGGTGTATGCCTCAAAATTTGCAGCAATGCTAACTGAATGTAGCTTCCTGATCTGTGGTACACAAGGCTTCTTTCTCATTCCAAATTGCCACAAATGAAATGAGGATACACTTAACAAACAAGCCGTATCCATTACAAAACATATGCAAAATTTCTCTGCATTTCCTTCTACAATCACCTTAGTATAAATGTAACCGTCAGTGTAACAGCTAAAGAGAACTAGAACCTTGTGCACTGACACACAACTGGCAAATATGTTGACAGTGCTCACGCATCAGAGAACGTACCACAAGGGTAATGCTATTCTCTTTAATCAAATCATATGCTTATGTTTCAACGTTAAAGTATTTGAAGTATGAAGTTACCTACCTCCGCAGCCTTTGATAATGTTCATTATCTTATAATAAAGCACTTTTACTTCTGACTGCCTTGGGTACTCCTACCCAGTGATTTCCCATGTTTCCCAGAATGACTTTCAACAATCTCTAGAGGTGGAAGTTCTCTGTAGCATTTACAGCATGTGTAGGTGGAGAGAGCAACAGATTTTCAAGTCAAGGGAAAGTGAGAGGGGAGCGAAATTTCCCTCCTGGTGCTCTGCTCTGCAGTTCAAAATACAAATCAAAGTTATTCTCTCAAGCAAGCTGTATTTCACATGTTACCAACACAGCAGCTTTGTCTTCTAGTCTACTGAGGATGGAAGAATTTTTTTTTTCTCTGCTTCAATGGATCTACCCATGTAACAGTGATTAATCAACAACTAAGAGGTAGTTCGAGGTAGAAGCTTTGCTCTTTAGTTTTAAAGGTGAACACAACCTTTATCAGTTATGTTTTGGATATATTTATTACAAATTACAGATATGTTCACTGTAGCTCCTTTCAACTGTTAAGTGCTCAGTAATAGGAACATCAGTTTGTCCATACCAAAACTCCACCTATACGTTCACAATTTTATGTAGGAGTTCAGGTGTTTCTTGACTTTGACTATGGTGACCAGGTTTCAATAAGGCACAATCCTGTTTCTCCACTGCTACTGCTGCTGTCTCTGATCACATCATAGACAAACCACAGTAACTCACCCCCTTCTGTAGTCTCTTCATCAGGAAGTCTGACCCACCAGGCCTCTGGCCTAGACCAGGATACTTGGCCTTTAGCTTGGCCTCTTCTGCCTTAACTGGGTTTGCATTCTTCTCTTGAGAGTCCTGTGAAAACCCAAAAACAAAAAAAAAGAAAAGAAAAGAAAAGGTTTTACCCCCCCTGTGTTGCAGAAAAACAGGGATCCAGTTTTGGGAAAGTTCAGTCACAACCGTAACAGCTGGTTACATGACAGGCACTCATTTCTGGTCACTCTGCAATTCTAAAACTTTCCCCATTTCCAACAGGATACAGCATTTCATGCAGCAAAGTGTACTGTGGAGCACAGGACCACTTCACTAAAAACACCAAACTAAAACTACTTCTGTTAAGTGGATTCAAAACCATGACTGTGACAAGTGGAAACTTGATATACTTCATGCTAGCATGAGTCACAGCATGAGCCTCTCATAACACCATAACGCCTGACAGGAAACTTGGTACAAACAGAGACCTTAAAAAATGACCCCTGAATGATTTTAGAAGCTCATGATGGAAACTTCCAATCAAATCTCAGTTGGGAAGTCATGTTAATAAAGACCTTGGGACAAGAACATTGTTTATGCATATATTAAAACTAAAACTAGAAAATGAAGAATAATTTCTGACCGTCCCAAGTCTGAACAAGCTCTTTTAGCAAATCTGTTTATGTTAAATTATTACTATAAAACTAAGAAATCTACAGCAGAGTCCATTACACACAACTGAATTCTGCAACTTTCCATTATTAAACAAGCCAAGGAATCAATGCAATTAATTGTTAAATCCCACTATGATTATATGATTATCTGGTTTTATGGAAATGGAAATCATCATGTTACGTACTCATGATTTTTTAATATATAAGGAAAATCTGAAAATTGGGGTCAAGAAACTAGAACGTGACCTTAGGTTTAGAACCTAAGGTGGGAATTTCTTTTAAACAATGAAAGGGTTTGTGCTGTTGCCTCTGACGAATACTAGCAAAACTAGTCAGACACTGCCATTCAAGTACCTGACAGGTAGATACTGAGGTTACTAATTTGGGGCACCACCCTGTGCACATAGCAGGAGTCAAGCGTTTGACTCCATGTTAAATCTATTTCAGGAAACAGACTAGTGCAAGGCTACAGTGGACAAAATCCAAAGGGCATTTAGACACTCCTTGCACACACACCTGAAGTAAGCAGCACAGCATAGACCTACTTCCACTATGCAGACAAGATAGGGCACTCAGCCTATAAAGCTTGTTGGGGCAGGGATAAAATGTGACCCAGGACACAGAAGCCGATGAACAGATTCCCTTAGGAGGAGGGGGTGTGTGTGTTGCACAGAGTGTGCTGATTCACTTGGGTCCATGAAGAGAAATTTATGAGCTACTATATTTGGTTTCAATGCAGAGAAACTGCAGAATCCAAAAACACAATCTTTGTGTGCACACTGGAACTGATCTACAACTGTAAAAATTCTGCTAAGGAAGGACTACATGTTCTTGTTCACTTAAGGTGAGAGAAAGGGTTAAGACCCTTTTGTTCAAAAGGATTGTTTAAAATACTGGAGCTTAAATGCACAGATTGAGTCACCATATGAAGATAAATATTTGACACAATATTAAAACACTTAATTTCGTTGCATTAACTTCATTCGTGCAAAATTTCAGTAACAACAATTTGTGATTTGAACCGATTTATAACTATGTCAACAGTCATAAAGCAATGCATGTCACAACACTGCAAACAACTTCTATTCACTGCAACTTTTTATGACTAGAGGGACACGAGTATACAAGCAGATTGCATGGTTATGCGTAGAAATCAACAGGTTTGTCAATATAAGTCTCAATTTCAAACTTCCTACCACCCACCTTGCAAAGGATGGCCAACATTTAAAACTTTCAGATCTCATTCTTTTTCTTGTATTGTGGGTTTAACACAATTTAGATGTGTGAATTATAACAAAGTTGAGAGTTCTTGCTATTGTTTCTAGAATACTTGCAAGCAGAAAAATGCACTTTACATTATAGCCTTTGGGTTTTACAGTTTAACGTTGTTCTTGTAACGATAACAGATACTAGCATTAACATTATCATCCACTAACCTTGCTGTTTCTGCTTCACTGCTGGTAAAATGTAAACAAACCTAACGAGTGCCGACACAGGTCCAAATGATAGATGGACTATATTGCATCGTTGCTGTGCTTATAGCATAGTATGGAAATGCGCAAACACTGGTGGTCTTGTACAGTATGTGATCAGTCAAGAATCGAGAACCTACTAGCCATTCAGGACAGTTTTCTAATAGAAATTTGCGCAGTTATCTTTACTTTCTCAGTATGCACTGAATGAAATCACCCAGTCATGCCTTTATCTGGAGTTTGCAGGCCACACGTTTCGTGTGTAAACCCCCCCACCCCCCCGGGTACAGACCAATGAGGCCTGAGCTGCTGTGGATCGCCAGCCAATGACACCAAGCAAGGGCCAAAACAAAGTGACACACAGGCAAGGTGCTTCGTGTGGTACGGCAGCTACAACCAAACCACTTCCATAATACCGAGCAGCTCGTATGAGCTGTACGCGTCTTCCAGGTCTCCTCCCGTGCCTTGCTGCAGCGCTGAGGTTACTGCGAATACTTATGCTAACTGGTGCTAGCCGCTGCTTAGCTAGCATGCTCAGTGGTTAGCTAACAACATCAAGACAGCAGAAACCCACCTGTTTTTCGTCCTCGTATTCCACCTGAGTGTCCGAGTCCAGGTTTTCTGACGACATTTTGTGAGTGTGGAGGACAAGCAGGTGTCCCGTCGGTTGCCGGACTTACTCAAAGAGATGATTATCCAAGGTACCGTTTAGTGTACCTGTACTGAATCTAATCCTGCTTTTCTGAACACGACTGCGCTCCAACAAAAATGGCGTAACGACATATGACATCACCATTGGGCCGGTGTCTTACTTGCAACTAACAAATACAGTAACCAATAGAAGACGAGCAATAGCCCACCCGGAGCCAATAGGGTTACGTTAAATGTGTCTCCCGCTGTGATTGACAACCGGTTGGCGAATGAAATTACAAAATGAAGACGGGGGCGATGCGGGGGCCGCACTGCATCAATACAAACTACCTGAACAAAACAAAACATATTATGGATGAAACGTGTTTTTTACACTTTGTATCACATCTGAGAATGAACATACAAAATCTAGTTTAATAATAGACTCCGAAGTCTTTTTTTTATTTTTTTAAGTTTTTAGCTCCCTGCGCTGTGATTGGCTCCCTGCTGGTGAACCTGTTGCTGAGCCTTCATCAAACAATTAGCGGGAACTTCTATTTTAGCTAACAGCAAAACGTTTTCGTTTACTCCATATCCTAAAAAACGACTGTACTGTATTGTTTGGGTAAAAAGATATATATATATATATATATAATGTTATTGTTCCCATGTAATTACAAGATCATGATCTAAAGGATAAAATTTGATACAGGTCAATCATAGCGTTCTAGGAACAATTTCAGTACACTGCTACATTAGTTAGAAACTAGAAGGTTGGATAGCTAGTTGTAATTTACAGTATTGTTTGCCGAGTAGACTCCTGTCTGTTCTCAGATTTTCTGTCTGCTTTGCAGGTTTTGAATTTGTGCTCGTTTTACACCAAAGGCATGGCGTGCGCACAGCAAGTGAGAGCATCACAGGTAAAATGTATTACAAGAATAACCCATCATTTTCTTGTTTTGTCATGCTGCAAACACTAAGCTGCTTAGCTAGCAGGCAAATACAAACTTATACAGTTTTATACAAAATAGCGTTATACTGTACACACTGTTCTGTCTCAAGATTAAAGTACATTTTGCTTATGACATGGCCAAACATGAAAGGAAAATGTTTACATTTCTGTTAAGTAAGGTAGCACAAACAAGTGCCTTAACTATATGCAGACCAGTCATACTTATGTGTGTACTTTGAGCTGGGGAAAAACGTGACTTAAGCACATAATCATTGTATTTTATATTTATCACATACAGTTGAGTCACTTGCTTTGTGATAAAATAGTGTTTGTCAGGCATGTTTCATGAGTCATAATTAATTTTAAGTTGCATCTTAGGTGAAATAACATTTTTTTCTCCAAATACCAGGACTTACAAAGACTTAGAAAAAAATAATGTAAAGTGACACCAGTATTGAGGTCTATAAAGATTAGAAACATTCTGCTTGTATATGTATTAAATAAGGTGCCGTAGCCAGTTAAATGCAGCTGTTGGATGTCTAGATTTCTAATAACTGTGTTAACTGTCACAACTAAGCAGTGCTGAGTCTGATTAATTCGTTTCACTCATATAGGTCACTCAGCTGTGTCCTAATCAGATTGTCTCGGAGCAGCAGTCATTGGATGTTATAAAGAAGCTTCTGGCCATTGCGGTGTCTGGCATCACATACCTCAGGGGTATTATCCCAGGGAAAGCCTATGGGACCAAATATGTGGAAGGTTAGATATTACATATGAAATTAATTGCATGCACATCCCATTAGCTTTCAAATTCACTTTAGCAGTGAATTTGGAAGCTTTAACAGTCCCAAAGAAGATTCTTACCTCCTATTTTTTCCTTATAGATCATCAAGTGATGATCCTTAGAGAGGAGCACAGCTGTCCTGGTGCCAGTCAGATTCTTCAGTGGTAAATTACAGCAACTTGTCATTTGCTAGCCAGAGCTTTTCAGCAGGGTCACTAAAGCCAACTAGAAACTGTCTTGTGATGGAATCACATCAGCTCCTCCATTTTGATGCAACTGTTTGTCTTGAAATACTGTTGCTTTGATAAACCCTGTTCACCAGGTCTATATTTTACCATGATTATACAAACAGACCCACAAGGTACAAAGAAGGCCATCATATCTTTTGTGGGTGGTAACAGATTGAACTAGATTGAACACAATATTGATCTTTGTCAGCATTAAGAAGATATTTACACACACTAAACAAACATGATCACATCAGTGCTCTATACAAAAATGAGTTATAACATAGCTCTTAAAATCATGGAAAGTGAAATGAGAAGTATATCGCACTGAGCAGTGGCTGGCTGTAAACGAGGGATAGGTTGTGGAGATTTAGAATTTTTTTAATGAAATGAGGAACTCTGATGTCACTTTGTTTCTCAAAGATTTCTTGGTTCCTCCTTCGTTGCTTGTGTCATTCTTTTGTGCTTTAAAGTGTACTAGTTTTATATCTTAAAGCATTTCACTT
This sequence comes from Pterophyllum scalare, assembly GCA_024447675.2. Taxonomy (NCBI): domain Eukaryota; kingdom Metazoa; phylum Chordata; class Actinopteri; order Cichliformes; family Cichlidae; genus Pterophyllum; species Pterophyllum scalare. The sequence goes on along the minus strand of JAMQGT020013762.1, from coordinate 330,801 downwards.
TGCAATGTCTTACATGCACATAACAAGCCAGAGCGCTTGGCTTTGCATGCATTGATGATTTAGCCAAGCCAAGCCAAGTTTATTTATAAAGCACTTTAAAAACAGCAGCCACTGAAGTGCTGTACATAAAACACATTAGGACAAGAGAAAAATAAAATTTACAAAGGTAAAAAATTTAAGTTACACACAAATAAAACAACTATAAAGTGAATAATTTATCCTAACAATAAATCACTAAAATAATACACGCAAATAAAACCAATGATAAAAGCATAATTTTATCCTAGAAATAAATAAATAAAAAATTTCAATAGACAGCTGCTCATATTAATCAAAGGCCAAATGAAATAAGTGTGTCTAAAGAGCAGACTTAAACTCTTCCGATGAAAAGGCCTGTTTAATGTCTAATGGCAAAGCGTTCCAGAGTTTTGGAGCTGCCACAGCAAAGGCTCTATCTCCTCTGAGCCTCCGCTGTGTCCTTGGCACGTCCAGGTACAGCCGATCAGCTGATCTGAGTGACCACTGCACTGATCTGATCCTCCAATTTAAAACTCTCGTCCATAATAAAACCCAAATTTGTGACAGATGGCTTTACATATTGTGATAATGAACCCACGTCCACGGGGGAAGATCCACCCGGGACGCTAGGGCCAAAGACAATCACCTCTGTCTTTTTTTCATTAAAATTCAAGAAATTTAGAGCCATCCATGCTTTAATATCATCAAGGCACTCAATCAGGGTCTGTATAGAGTTGGCTTCCTTGCGTTTCAAAGGCATATAAATCTGAGTATCATCAGCATAGCAATGGAAAGCAATTTTATGCTTTCTGAGAATGGTTCAGAGGCGGAGCAGATACAAAGAAAGTAACAGAGGACCAGAATTGAACCCTGTGGTACTCCACATGTTAACGGAACATGGGATGATTCAAACTCATTTAGATGTAAGCAGAAAGACCTTTGGGTCAAGTAAGACTTAAGCCATTTCAAAATGGTGCCATGAAAACCAGCACAATGCTCTAAACGAGAAATTAAAATATCAGTATATTTAGTGCTTACCAATGGTAGTACTGTAATCATTTTAGTGGGAACATATTGGCATGCATGTGCTGTTGGCTAATTGTTTTTCCATTCCTCCAGGATGCAGGGGTGCTTTGATGCCATCCAGAAGAAATATGTAAGTCACATCTGACATTTCCATCAGTCATAAGATTTGTAATGTACACCTAGTTGAGTTGTTATGAATTAGTCAATATTAATTAACATTTTTTCATTCATTTGTTTTGTGTCGTTTCACCTTATATAGTCAAAATATTGTTGTTTTTTTCCTCCACCAGCTTCGGGCAGTCATTATGTCTGTGAGTATTTTACTAATATTTGACGCTGACCATGTGCTCTTGAATAATGATTCAGTGTATTAAAAAAAGGTTAGGGTAAGGAGTCATCTTGGAAAAGTGAAAGTAGCAAACACATGAGCAAGTAATGGTCTGAAGAACTGTAACTCTACCTCAGAGTTTTAAGTTGTTGTGTTAGAGAATTTGGTCTTAAGTTCTCCATGGTATTAAATTTTATGTATGTGGCCCTATTTTATAGATTTATACTGACCCAGAGAAACCACAGGTAAGTATTGGGCTGCTTTTTTGCAATATTCAATGTTTAACAAATATATTGTACATACTGTATATCTAGTTAGTTACTACATCATCTAGCATGTCATTTTTTTTCAGAAAGTGACTGAGTTTTACCAGTTTAGGATCCAATACTCTGCAAAAGGAGCACAAATGGATTTTGAAAGGTGGGCTGCGTTTATGCTTAGAAGTTACTCACATATGAGAAAGTAACTTGAATTTTGTTTTAACTGCTATTAAATCAGTCCTTGAATTTATCTCTGTTTCTTCGGTTCACAAGTTGCTTGAAAGTTGGAGAAAGGAAGTGACAGAAGCTGACATATTTAAGAATGGAAACTTAAACTTTAGGTGCTATATTTATTAGTGCATTATGACAACAAATCAAAGACTTGAAAGAGTAATTATATTTGAATCAACACTGGGCTACAGCTGAGTTAAGAGGTGGAGTGCTAAACGTCTCTGCCACTTGATCACCTATAAAATGTGACTTCAGAGTGATTGGCTTACCTCAGACCACCCCAAGAACCTTAATATATTTTAGCAGTCGATGTAATAGTTGCCTGGCAAAGCAACTGCACAAGCAGGTACGTTTAAGCTCATTTCTTGTCTTGCTTGCCTTTTTTGATCAGCAGCAACAACATCAAAGTCTCATCAATGTCATGTGGAAACACCAGGAAAGCCAGCATCCTGCTGGTGAGGAAGCTCTACACTCTGATGCAGAACCTGGGCCCTCTGCCAGACAATGTCTACCTCAACATGAAGCTGGCTTACTATGATGATGGTAACACTCGCATCGAAATTGATAATTTCTGGGGTGCAGCATTAATTATACACAGCCCACATCTTTAAGGCTTTGAACATGTTTATTATACCAATCACCATAAAGACTTTTTAAACCCAGTGTTTTAAGCGGCACAGCTTGATGTCTCATACATGCCCCAGCTTTGATCTTTTTTGGCAATTATCCAACAATGGCGGTTTTCTTTTAGGGCTTTTCAAAAGTAGGCACGATGAGTCCAGCGTCTAGGTGTATATGATTTACACACAGGAAAAACAGCAGACAAATATTTTATATTACAGTGTGGTGCCCACATGAACATTTCCATATTAGCCACTGTTCATTAAACTTTCTGTAGACTCACCAGTCACTTTGCATGTTAATCCAAGTATCTAATCATTCAGTGACATGTCAGCAACTCAGTGCATTCAGGATGACCTGCTGAAGTTCAAAATGTGCATCAGAACGGGAACAAAGTTGATTTAATTGACTTAGATCAGCCTGTCTGGCACCAACAACCATGCCACGTTCAGAATATTTCAAAAGCTGCTGAGTTACTGGGATTTTCCCACACAATCATCTCTAGGGTTTACAGAGAATGGCTTGAAAAAGGGAAACTATCCAGTAAGCGGCAGTTCTTTGGATGAAAATGCCTTATTGTTGCTGGAGGTCATAGGAGAATGGTCAGACTACTTTCAGCTAAAAGGAAGGCAACAGAAACTCAAATAATCACTTGTTAAAACCAAAGTATGCAGAAAAGCATCTCTGAATGCACAACATGTCTAACCTTGAAGCAGAGGGGCTACAGCAGGGGAAGACCACACCAGGTCCCATTAATGTCAGCTAAGAACAGGAACAGGAAACTGAAGCTCGAGTTCTCACAGGGGTCACCCAAATTGGTGAATAGGAGAGTGGAAAAATGTTGCTTGGTTTGATGAGTCTCAATTTCTACAGCAACATTTGAATTGTAGGGTTAGAATTTGGTGTAAACAGCATGAAAGCATGGACCCACCCTGGCAGATCTGTGGCAACTGTTTGATGCTATCATATCATTATGGACTGTAGTCTTCTAGGAGTGTTTCCAGCACCTTGTTAAATATTTACTGCAGAGAATTGAGGCAGTTTTGAAGCCAAAAGAGGGTTCAAACCAGTACTAGCAAGGTGTACCTAAAAGAGTGAATGTATTTATTTTTGTTGGGTTGTCTTTGTAATTTTGATCTACAAAATGATTTGAAATAAAATGATGAGTAATATTAAAGTTGTCGATTCAACATCAGAAGGCCTACGTGCTTCTCTGAGAGAAAGTATACAGGGTTGATTATCAGCCGTGACCATTTATACATCACTTGTGTCTTATTGTCCCTTGTTTAGTATTTGTATCTGTTTCATTGTTGCTTCACTTTATGCTTGCGTCTCTATTTTCTAGTTACTCCTCAGACCTACCAGCCACCCGGCTTTAGGGAGGCTGACGGCGACACTATGGAGTTTGAGCAGGAGCCTGTCAGACTGACCTTTGGGGAGGTGGTCAGCCCCTACCACACTTTAAAGTTCGACATGGCCACAGAGAGACACAGGCTAGAGCAGGTTAATTAAAGAAAGCATAAGATAGAGGGATAGAAAGGGATAATGCTCATTAAAGCACATATAAAGACTTTTGTCTTCATTTGTCATAAAGTTTTAGCTGTCTCAAATCTGCAGCTTTTTTTTTTCACAAGCATTTCTGAGAGCTCATTCCAGGCACACGGTTTAATGTATGCAGGTGGAGGAGAGCGTTCAAGTGAAGGAGAAGTGGCTCTTGAAGGTGGGGGAAGAGGATGTCGTCACCCAGGTCAGTGGACAAATACCTCTGATGTGTTTTTTTAAACTCATTAGGTCATTTGCGATCTGAGTCATTCACAGTTTATTTTATATTGCACATTTTCATTTTAGACAAAATAATCATTACAGAGGTTTAAAAAAATCAATAAAGTTTTATTTTCATCTCTCTGGTAAATCAATGTATTATATAACTCATTGAAATTGAGATTACTGTGCACTGAATAGCTCCACTATCAACATATGAATTTGGAAGTACTAAATGATGCAAAGACAAGTGAGTGCGTGTCTGGTATCAGCAGCATTTTGTCAGTGTGTTGACATTTTCCAGTCATGATGTTTAGATAAGCCTTTGTAACCCTATAGAGAGAAGTCCCCAAAGATGTGGAGGAGTCTCAAAATAAGAACACAGACGTGGATAGCACTGGTAATAATACTTAAAACATATCACTGCTATGATCTTTCACATTGGTAACATTCAATCCTTAAGTACTGTAAATGTATCTTAAAATGTGATAACTGAAGGCCTCGTCTTATTTTATTTTCAGGATGTTTCAGTTGTTAAACTGAACAATACTCGTATCTTAAATTTCCTGTTAAACTCGCAGATAATTATTATTGTAAGAATCATATTTAGTGAAGCTGAACTAAAGGAAAATCTTGAGGTATCTGTTTTTTTTTTTTAAACCAATTCAAGAGATCCAAATGAGTTGCGATGTGGAGATCAAGACTTGTCAAGAAGTCACAGAGGTACGTGCGACCACATTGGCGATGCTCAACACATTGCGAGCAGGTGATGTTTAAAACTTCAGAGCTGTGGTAGGCGAGGCATATGAGACATATGACTGTAACTTGATGCATTGCTGTTTCCTGGCATTTTGCATTGATGACTCAAAATATAAAATAAAACGCAAATAAGAACCAGAAGGGCACTCAGTAGAGCGCATACCTCGCCCACCCAGTGGTGTCGTCCGCCATCATAAATTACTAGATCAGAAAGACTACAAATTAATTTTATTGGCTTTTAAAAACTGTTATTATTTTAATTAATTTTTAAAATTAGGTTCACATGAACAGATAATGGCTTATATAGTCTGGATAATTTATTCAGTTTATGCACCCTAATAACATCCTGTAAAAAGAAAAAACTACATGAAAAAAAAGAAAAACAAACATTTGTCAAGATATGAATTGTATATGTGTGTGTGATTTTTGTGTAGGGTTTGTAGTTCACGTTGCATTATTGCAAGTATTTTAATTTAAAATAGAAAACACAATGAATTATCAACAGTAATTATTTATACGTAAGGACCAAAATTCATCGCTATAGATGAAAAAGTCAATGAAATATGAATTTAAAAATTTTTCCAGTGACGAGATAGAGAATTTTTTAATTTATTTTTTGGAAGATTCTTGTTCATATGCTTTTGGGCCCCTAAGGAATATTTCCACAAAGTTTAATAAATTTTTGGTTCAAAATCCTCATAAGGTTAGATGCAAATATGTGAATATTGTCCCTCTTTCACAATGGTAGAGAATCCTCTTAAAAATTCCTCGATCCAGTTGAGGTCCGGATCACCACCAGAATGTAATCCATTGTTCCTTGTACCATCCCAACAACTCCAGAAATGTTCACTCCATGAACTCCATTCATAATTTTTCTAATAATCCTGCTAACGGACAAACAGAAAGGCAAACGGTACCAAAAACATAACATTTCCCCCTGTTGGTGGGCAAGGGAAAAAGAAGGATTGAGATAGTGATTGCTCTTTTAAGAAGTTAAAGGATCTATGAAACTTTGCATTTGAGCGGTCTCAGAATTTATAATGTAAAAAAACAGCTGTTGGAGCTGAAACTAAAAAAACTTAGGAATTAAAGTCATTTTGGACATAGTCCCCGATTTTCAGAACTTGTAGCCATTCACTGAAACTCTTGGTAAGAGGCAAGCTGAGGAGACCATCAACAAAACTTTGTCAGTTAGGGCTCTAACTGTATATTCCAAGGCTGTAAATGATAAGACAAAAAAGTTAAGGACCTCTAATGTGCTCAAAATGCAAAGTGTACTTAATGACCGCTGGCATTACGGACCATCTCTCCCCTGTCAGATGGACACTCTGGTGAAGAGGACCTCTGATATGGAGGTGGGCATAAAAAGGACCAGGAGTGGACGGATCATGAGGTCGACTATGGTCAGTCTGCCACTTTAAACTCAATAGTTCTTGCTTCACTCAGCCCCTCAGCCCCCTTCACACTTAAAACACTCTGTAACTATGTACAGGTTAAAATTTGACCTATAAAGCCTTCCAGGGTTTGCAGTATTTTTAACACAGGAAGACTTGTTGCCTTTTTTTAAGGGCAACAATTATATTATTGTATAAACCTAATATCTTAATCCTGCAGGGTTTCTTTCATAAATACATCCCCAGTAAAGCGATTGCTGCACATTTAGCACGTACTCGTCTTCAGCTGGGCTCTGAAAGCAAAAACAGGGATGTAAATTATAATATTGCTACTTAAGTAACACTTTATTTCTTCTGGGAATCTGTGTTGTTGAAAACTCATTTTGTTTTACACGTTTGTGCACTCTTTGCAAGATTTATTTATTTATTTTTTTAAAAAGTGTGTTTCTGTATGTGTGTCAGCAGAAGACAAACCTGAGTGTGGGCAACAAGCAGCTTACAGCTGTGAAGGACGACATGGTGGGAAACCCCTTACAGCATTTGTTAACTCTGACCTGATCATATGTATATGCATATATCAGTTTAAATGCAGATGATTCGATAATTTGTCCAAAACAGTGACCTGTTGTCAGAAGATTAAATGTGGGTTTAAATTTGTCTTCACATGACCTATAACTCAGTTTGCAAAAGCGCCGTTTGATTTAAGCGATAAAACAGCAGTATTTGTACATAACAGAGATGTGTTCTGCAGATTTAGGATTAATTTTTGAGCTGGAAAATGCGTAGGAACCCTGTTTGCTTCACAGATGAGTCAACAGCTTTGGTTTCTCAGAGTGGGATGTTGCTTGTCAGTAGAGACATAGCGCTGTCGTTTACTGAATGTCAAATGCATGTTTCTAATGCTGTTTTCAGGTTTCTCAGTATAAGGTTCCCACCACCCAGGAAACACCATCTACCACTGTGCCTAAGAAGAAACGTAAGTTTAGCGAGCCCAAAGAACGTTACTGACCTCACACCCTGCTGCTGATCCCGCAGTGATGTTTTTTATTTTGATTTCGTTTTTGATCACAAGTTCCACAGTTTGATTTTTAGACGGTGTTACCCATGTTTTTTGGCACTGTTTCAGAAACATTTTGAGGTTGTGACATTACTGCGAAATGGTTCTTCTTTTTTAAGAGTTTGAATAACATGCAGATCCGAAATGCATTAAGTAACGTTCATCTGTGATATTGTAATACTTATACACAAAACAGTGTTTGTTACTTTTTTTTAATGGTTGTTTGTTTTATTGTTACCATTATCAGTTACTTGTGTATAAAGCAGTACTGTAAACATTAATTAAATGCAAAAATACTTGAAAGTGTAATCTATGTCTTCAGTAACGTGTCAGTGATGAGGAGGAGACGGTACTACAAGTCTTTCTGTGCATTTTAAAAAGGGGTCATGACTGAGTTTTTGCACAAAGATGTTTTAGTTGTATTTCTAAGTTTATGCATTTAGTTGTTCCATAGTCTAAGGCTTTACACATTTGCTTAACAACTGGTTCAATCCTGGGAAGAGACACAAATCCTATTGGGGTTGTGTGGGGAAAGGCATCTGGCATAAAAACCTACCAAATCAAATATGCAGCGCTATCTGCTGTGGCGACCCCTTGTGAATGAGGTAGCAGTCGAAGGTTTTCTAAAAATTTTAAATTATACCATTTTTTTCATTATGACCCTGTGGTCTTGATAAAGTGAATTGATTAATGAGTGCAGAAATGCACCTCTGGAAGAAAAAATTCTGCTTCCACCAACATTTAGATGCCATAAAAAGCCCCTGTGCTTCTTGGTTTGGAAACTCAAGAAGCACGGTCTACTACAGTTTAAGCTTTGAACACTTTCAACCCCCCCTGTCTCTGAAAATATGTTTACAAAAAACACTTTCTGCACCCTGGAAAAAACAACAATCTCAATCTTTGAATAGACCCTGAAATGCCACCATTTGCATACGTGGTGCCTTAAATGAAGCTGTTAAGTGAAAGTGGATTATATCTGTACACAGTGACCTTTCAGCCCAGATAAGAGCCCATCAGCAGCCTCCCGCCCAGCAAGCTGTGTGTTTTTAATCTATTGTTTTTCCCAGAGAGAGGGACATTTGCTGATAGACTGCCTTAACCCACTGCAGATCAATACTGCAGGAAGCCTTTGTGATGCATATCCAAGCAACCTGCCCCCTCTCCCCATGTCTGCAGCAGGCCGGAGTGAAGAAAGAGAGACTCCATCAAATCAGCCCTCACTTCCTAACTGGAGCATTGTCTTGGTCGTCACATTTATTTCATAGTCTTTGTGTTTTTATGGGCATTTCTGATAACAGGGAAGCATAAAGCAGAATGGACTGGGAAATCCATGGTGGACAATACCCACTCACCGATGCGTTGGCGCTCTTTATGAGCTGTGAAATGGATCAGGGTTACCTAACCTCATGGCCTGACTTGAGTGGCTTTTTCAGCACTTTTTATTACTTTAACGGAGGGGGGGGGTCTTGCTGGTGATAAGTGATGAAATGCAATGACAACAAAGGCTTCTTTGCAGGTATTTTTATGTATTGTTTATAAACAATATCTCAGTTGCAGACATTGCAGCAGTACAAAGGGAAAAATGCCCAGTGGCCTGGAAAATAAAACGCCCCGATGAATACAAATATTGAAACGTTGTCTTGTGTGGCACCCAAAGGGGTGAATAAAAACTTTAATGCTCAGAGACTCAGGTATGGTCCACTTTCAATCATGTTTTAGTTGAAAATGTAAGAACTATATAAGGCCATGTTTTAAGGGTTGGCGAGTGTTCCTGTTAAGCACGTTCCAAATATCTAATGATAAAGGGTGGTAAAGAAATCTAAATTGCATTTTTACTTCACCTCCACCATCAATCCTTCACTTAGATCCCGGGACTCTACATCATTTCTGTACACACACGTCCCCAAGAAATGAATTCTGAAATTAAATTCAGAGACACACGTCCAGCGGCCAGTGTTAACAGATCAATCACCTGGTCAAACAGCAGGAGGGGCCCACCGGACGACTCTGCAAACCAATCACAAATCTGGGTTCGGATCGTCTGAGTCGATAGCTCAGGTCCGGGGCTGCTCGTGTACGGTCAAGTCAAGACACACTGACAGTCTGATGGACAGACAGCCGCAGTCCATCCCAGAGCTCCGTATAGATTAAAGCCAGCTTCTGTGAACCTATAGTCGCGTTGCGGTGATTGTGCCTGCAGGGCCTATAGGCCCCAAGGGGAGGCTGGGCTTTACAGCATGGGGGGAGGAGTTCAGGATGGAGTGGACATCCAGCCCAGGGACCATGACCCCTTTGACCTTGCCAGAAGGGCAGCAAATGTTTCCGAGCTGATTAGCGCTTCCCCAGCAGAGTACCCCTACTCACTGTTGAATCAGATAGTAGGCAGAGATATTGGATGAAATCCAGAAAACATGTCATTCACATATTTCCTGGAAAAGCAAAAAAATAAAAACCGCGAACCATGGCTTACTGTATTCTTGAGCACGCTAATTTAATATTTGAGCTAACATTTTAATATTTTTTCATTTTCTCTATTTTACTATTTTAAGTATTTGCAAGAGATAGTTAATTTGCAGACAAGACTTTCCAGTAAATTTTAATGGCAAATGTGATTAAATGTTAATGCATTGATAAGTTATCTTAAATTTAAAATGCTATTCAGAAGATAAGAAGTGTTAAAAATAGGTTGGATTAAAATGCACGTATAATTTTGATTTTAAAATATAAAATAGCTGAAGTAAATAAGCAAAACGGCCTACTTTGTGAGATGTAAAGAAATAATAGCTATTCAAAAATATGTTAGTATTACATAGCTTTGGTTTGAGAAGAATTTACACGCTGTCTCATGTTCCTTCTCTCACAATTTGAAGAGCAGTATTAAAGTGAAAGGCTGAACCAGGACCTTAAACTTTTGAGATTAGGTTTCTGCTTGTGACCGTCCGTAATGATGTATACGTGTATTTTTGCAGGGCAAACTTTGCCCATCTGTCACAAATTCAAAAAACAAAACAAAAACATTGCAGCTACAGTGTTGTACAAAGTATCATCAAATGGTAATTTAATCTGATAAAAGATAGTGTAAAAAAAAGTTTAACCTTTTTGAAAATTACCTGGAAATTGGAGCAGATTTGTGGAGCTCTTAAAATCACGTAACATCCCTGAATTGAGCAAAGTTTTGACTTTAGGATTTTACCCATGCCAAGTAAAAGATCTTAACACTTATCTTAATCTTTATTACTGTATGTTTGCATACATATAACCATGTAACTACATAACAACTGGACAAATTTACAAGCAGGAATGAAATATGCTGGATATCCACAAGGGGGTGATAAGTAGCCATGGACTGCGCTGTGTCAATGAGGCCTACATAGATAACTCCTTGTGCCCTATGTCTTGACAGAAAAGCATCTTCTCTCTCATGCATGCCTTAATCAGCTCATACAGTTTGCTGCCACATTTTAGACAATTTAAAAAGCATGCGATCCTACTGAACAGCCAGCACAAGGCTATTCAACTTGTCTTTTGAGAGATACTGCAGTGGAGTCAACAGTATTGATCTGAATAAGGAATAATAAAAGGAGGGGAGGCTGAGAGCAGGTGGTAGTGGGCCAGCAGATTCAGGGATTTAGTTGCACACCGTGCTTGTATGGTCAACGCTGCTGTGCAGTGAGGGGACCAGTACCTAGTAGAAACAGATGCTCAAAGCAATGGGATGTGCCCCCATTGTGATCAGAGTGGACAGCTGAATTGTTTATCACCAAAGGGCCCTTTTCTTCAGTGGAAGGCTTGTGCACAATGGGGCCCCCCTGTACTGACACACTGAGGATTTCTGCAGGGTGAAGCATAGGGGTGGGGGGGTGAGTAGTTTGTGTGCATTGAGTAAGTAGGGGGTTTGTAGGGTGAGCCGCTGTCCGGACCCCCTTTTTTCTTTCTCTGTGCTCAGATGGACCTCTCTGTGGCCCCCCATCTTCTCCACAAAGCCCCCCTAAATCTACCGCAGGGCAGGGGTTTAAATGTTACGCTTGGCCATCAGAGCGCCCAGCCCCCGGCTCGTGTCTCCTGGGGGAAGCACGCCAAGAGACAGGGTGAGGGAGAGAGGAAAGCTTAGGGGAGGGAGACACTTGCCCTTGCCCCATTGTCCATTATGATAGGCATGAGCTGGTAACTGACTCCAAATCAAGTGTATCCTCTCACCACGTGCCCTGGCCTTGTCCTGCTCCTGCTCAAACACAAAAGCCCTCTGTGTTTTTATTTTTTTAACCATCCATAGGTGAATAGCAGCTTTGGTCATGGTATGTTTGAACGAGCAGCTTAAAGGAGGCTGCAGAGTCTAAATTCAGCTGGCCAACGGACTGAATGGTAAACACAATTTGTCATCCTGAGATGCTCAAGATCCATCCACATTGCACTCTGGTGAGCTCTAACATGGCAAAAATCAATGCTAACTTTCTGTGTTCAGTCACATAAGAGGGACTTCAAAACGTTAAAGTGAGTGGAGGTGGTAGATGGAGAGTGGATGAGATGTGGGGTGACAAAATGTCAAGCTGAAATACAAGTACAGGACGAAATATACGAGCTACTGGCCAACTTTATCCCAGCCCAAGGTCCCGGCCCATACCTTACACACCCACAAGATTGAGTGTTTTATGTATCTATTTGTTCTAAATAGTGGCACACTTGACCTTGAGGCAAGATGTGTGTGGTTGCAGCTTGGCCCGGGAATCATCCCTCCTGTCAGACTGGAGGGAGTGACCTTGAACTGCCGAGGCACAGGCGTAGCTGAGTGCACAAACTCATTTAACTCCTGGGTTTGTTATCGACATGCTGTAATCGTTAACATTATGGATGATGAATAACTACTGACTGCCTTATACCTACACAATATGTCGCTGTGCCATGCAGACTTTGGCCAGCTAGGGGCCCACAGTGGCATTCATGACGGTCAGGTGACTAAAGGGCCACAATTACTTAGGCTTGTTTTTCTACCCAGTTAAAGCGACAACTCATCAAGAGTCTCAGCAAAGCACACCGAGGTGCTTAAGGACATGGATCACTTCTGCGCTTTATGCTTTTCTCTCCCCCTTTTTTTTTTTAGCAGACATATCTCGATGTGTACTCAGGAACACTTAACCTCTAGCATCAGCTGTTCAGGCATTTGCAGTGGATTTATTTTTTCTCTGAGTCTGTATTGATTCTAAATGGTTGAATTTACTGTAGATTCTTAAAAACCCAGAAAACGGACAAAGAAATTATGGTCAACACTGCTAGAGCTGGGGGCATGAATTTTTAATTTTTAAGCAAGTTAATTAGTGTGGAAGTCATCCGTGAGATGAGCACAGAATATAAAGACATTGTAGAACACTAAGTTGATTTCCTTTAGAGCTGGAGTGATAACAGTGCAGTCTTCTTCCAAGGAACTAAAGTTAAAAAATTGAAAGTTCCTTTGGGAATTCTTATTTGCATTTCCCCTGCAGTCAGCATTTTAACCTATTACTGTCTTAACAGGCAACAGAGACAGCCCCCCCAAAAAATAAAATAAATAAAAAATTTCAAATTTTAGCCATCCTCATTCCTGTTGTATGAGTTTGAGAGAACTAAAATAAAGAAAACAGATAGAAATAAAAATGTTTACAGTATGGCAGAAAAGGAATACTTTGACATGAGTGTCTCATACTTTTCCCCTTAATATATATATATATATATATATATATATATATATATATATATATATATATATATATATATATATATATATATATATAGATATATATATATATATATATATTACCCTCATTAAATATTGTTTGAGTAATTTATGCATGCAATTCCAGATTCAGAATACGGTAACATTTTGCAATTGACTTTACCAAAATTTCATAAAAATGTACTGCATGATGTAATACCTTAGGCAAAAATTTTCTGAAACTGCACTTGTCGAACTCACCATACAGTGAAATGCTAAATGCAAAACCAGGTCACTGCTGTCAGGCAGCTTTTCACAAGTTGCTCAGAAGTTTTCTGTGGCACTGAATGCACATTTCATATACAATAACTCAGTTTTAACACCAGGCCCTCAGTTTGACCACACACACACACAATCTGCCAGAGGACACAAGAAAAAGTTTGGTAGTTTTCCTCTCTCTCTCTCTGATGGCCTAAGGAGTTTGACTTCTGCCCTGCCAGTGTTTTTCTGCTCTCCAGGCTTTGAGAGCTTTTCATCTCACCAAGGTGCAAGGGCAGCCACTTCTCTCCACTCCCAGCCCCTTCCCGCCCATCCAACATGGATGTACACATGCGGATTTCCAATTCAGCTACAGTGTGAGATTAGCAGCTCCACCACCCCAAGGCTGGCTTAAGACGGGAGGGCAGATATCCAGCAGTGTTGGTGGGATGCATGCGGGGGAGAAGATCCCCTAAGACTTGTTTGAGGCCACTGTGGATTCTATGGATGAATCCTCAAAACATACATGTGGTTGTTTAGGATGAGCTGTGTTCTGAAGTGTCAATTTGTTGTCAACTTGATGACCTCACATATAGCTAGCTCTCCGCTTTGTGGGGAAAAGACATTTAAAGGTGTGTTGTGTTGAAGAACACCGAACTCTGTGGGGTTTCTCTGTTTTCATTACCACATGAAACAACAGAGCTGTATAATTTTGGTTTTTAATTGTTGAGGTAGTGAATTGATCCGTAAAACACAATGATCTTAAGCCTCACCTTTCTGTTTCCATTTCTCTATACTGCTTAGTTGCACGATTTGCCATAAGTTATTGTATAGTTACAATGGTGCTGTAGGTGCACATTTTTTCTTAAAATTTAATTCCAGATGATTTATATTTCGGTTAACAACTATCTAATCTGCTATTTTCTAATTGTTCTGAATGAGTTGGAGCAAATCACAGATCAGGACACAAAATGTGCTTTAAAAATAATAGTAAGATAAACCCAGACATATCAGTTTTAATTAAAAGGTTGATTAAAATATTAATCAGTAGCATATTTCTCTTTATGTTCCATACTTGGTAGTATAGGCAATCAACAGAATATTAATTTTTCTTCCCATATACTTTAGCTTCATGGACAGTTAGTAGATTATGATTTGAAAGATGCACTTAGTTTATATAGTAAATAATTAGTAATATTTCGAACACCATGATATAATATCCCTTTTATTTCTACTGGTGTGGTGCTAAAAAAATTCTGCACAACTACTGCTTAGGAATATTTTGCTGAACTCACCCTACATGTTTTACAACAGAAACAGACCCATTTATTTGAAAATGTGACCCTACTCTACTTTGATATACACCATGAGCTGCAGCTGTACATTATTCTGAAAAGCTCTTAACTGAGTTCAACAGGCTTACATGCAGATCTATACGAGTCAAACAGTGATAGGAAACACAGGCCATTTGGCCACAAACCTCCAGCAAAACCCATCAGATGGAGCAGGCATCCGGTAGCAGTATCACCCGTTTCAACTGACCCGTAACATGTGGCCCAACTACAACTAAATTGTGGCTGAATTATTGATATAGTGGCGTCGGCTGCTTTGCAAGTGGGGGCATGAAAGGAAGCCAACATGGGAATGGTCTGCTAATTTTATATGGGAGCCTCAGGGCACATTCCTACCACTGAAGACCAAACATATTGACATATGTGTGTAGGGGGAGAGACTGTATATAACAGCAACTTGATTCTGAAGGAGAAAAAAGGACAATATGACCCCTTCATATAGGCTCAACCTCATCCGCATGTATTAAACCTTCCATTTTTTTTTAGTAAATATCACTATAAAGTGTGAAAATTTGAGAAGTGAGATGGTGCATGAAAGGAGAATTTGACTGGTGGAGTAAAAATATATCTAATGGCCTTTACACTTTTCAGATTTCTTCCTAAACTCATTACAGCTAAACTGCCTGTTTCACATTCATTTGTCAGTGTAATATCAATACCGTACGGAGAAATGGCGAGATGAATTGTGATGTATGGGATCGTGCCGTTTAGAAGGGTGGACCGAGGTGGGGTGGGCTGTTTGTAGCTAAGCCAAGGTTGTTGACCATCAGTGAGCTGGCCAGCTAATTTTTCCAGAAGGGCCAAAAGCCTTTGTGTTCTCAGTGCACTTTTATTTCCACCTTTCTTGGAATTGTGATGACCGTGCCTCGGGGCGACAGAGACACCTTGAGGAGTGCCCACCTTTAAATCTGCTGCTCCATGACTTCAACCATGACCCCTCGCTTGAGGGATCCCTCAGGCGAGATTTAAACGAGCTCCCCCAGGTCTGCAGCAGCTCCTCTATTCATCGTCACGTTTTTAAAGACATGAATTGGCCGTCTCTGATGGTTGATAGTAAAAATTAATTTAAATAAAAAAAGATTTTGGTAAATTGATATAAAAACGCACGTAGGTAAACGTAACGTGACATGTATGTGTAAATAGTCTCCCAGAGAGAAGAAAAGGGTAGATTTTTTAAGTGACTGTGACAGAAGGACAGAATGAATGTTGAGATTCCCTGCAACTTTATTTTGTTCTTTCTCTCTTGGTTGCTTGTTTACTTGCTTGGGTAGCAATTTTCATTATCCTTGATATAAATACAGCTTTACAGTATTTGCATTTTGTCAGACTCCAGGCATTTTTCTTTTGATTTGATATGATCATCTTTCCTGTTAAATGCGATCGCTTACAGTCTTTTCTGCCTCTCTCTCTCTTTTTTTTCTTGCTATTATGGAGGACGAATGGTGAGAAAACCATACAATATACAGGCTATTGATCCACGCCCATCACTGCAGAAAAAAAGTCGGTACAGGGGGTGGGGGAACATAGGGGGACTGGACACAGCGATCGATAACCTACTCTATCAGCCGTTTCCATGGCAACCGGCCGAGCAAGGACAGAGGGTTGCCATGCATTTTGCACCTGTCTATTTCTTATACCTATCGTGATAATGAAAGTGTCAGAGAAACTAATGCAAAGGTGACACGGGGCTCCTGCCCAGTGTCAACTTTCACAATTAAAAAAATTATGTAAAGGTTAAAAGCTTGCTGGAAATCAGTGGTGAAAAATGGAAGCAAGGGTAGTAGTTCTTTAGGCATTTAGGTGGCCCTCCGTATGTGGGTTGAAGGACGCTTAAGGCAAAGTAGGTTGCAGCATGTTGGGTACAAATCCAGGTTCCTGGTTCTTTGTTATTTTCAGAAAAACACACACAAATGACAGTTTGAAAATGGCAATTGTTTCCTGACACTGGAGACTTGGCCTCTTTTGTGGTTGACCCCAATTTGGAGGTCAAGCAAGCATGATCAATGTGCTGGTCATTAGCTTGAGAAGAGCAACTGTAGATGAAACAGCAGAGAATTATAGCAGGGTAGACACTGAAAAGGACTGAGAAGTGAAGACAGGCAGGAGGGTGGGAGTGGTGCTGTGGCCAAGGTTAGCCACAGCTTTCTTCAGATCAAAACCCAGCAGGCTGAGCCAGACAGACTGTCAGGAGAACTTGACACCCAGGCGATCACTGAATCTCTGTCTTCCTGACCATTGCAGGCATTGAACCCCGACTGAACTACAGGCTCCAGAGCCATAGCGCTAAGATAAGTTGGCCCTAAGTGAAGGTAACAGATATCATGATCTGGGGCCCATGTCGATCATATGCTGTATTGATCGCTAATCGAAACTACTGCTGAAAACGCAGGATTGTGAGGAAGAGAGCAAGAGATATAGTGGGAGGGAAGGCAATCAGCTGTGGCTTCTTGCTACGGTCAGTGCTCCTGTTTCTGGCTGTTGTGGTTGCTGACATTGCCACATAGGAGGAGATGGTGGTTTCTGAGAGTGTTGTATGCAACACATATGGCTTATGTACATTTCTTTGTGGATCGCCCCTCTTTACAAGTGTATTCGAGTAGTTTCATTGAGGCATCAGTCATGAATGACAAATCACAAACTACTGTGGATTTGCTTGAATGACAGCATAGAGAAACTCGAGTGTGAGCACAGCATGTCGATGTGTAGCAGGCAGCACTGCTGTGGACGACACAGCGGTTGTCCTCTAGCACCAGAGGCATTCCATGTTTTGTGAGCTGTGACAGCGAACTATTGACAGGCACGTGGCTCTACACTGTTGTTCAGGGGTTACTGGCTACCGAGCTGACCTTTGACATCCCTTCCATGCGCTGGCCCTGATTGTTCGGGGTAGAGGAGGAAGTGGGAGTAAACGGGAAATAGATGACCCTTGGGCTCCTAGTGTTTGGATTCTCCCTCCCCCACAGCCTCACCCCTCCCATCCCAACACTATCCATCCCTCCCCCCTTCCCTTAGCCCCTCTTCCCCCATACACTCCACCTTATGCCGATCAATGACAGTTTCATGTGGCTTCACTGGGCCTGCAGTGACGTGTGTCCTATTGATTTATCGACATTACTCCAGGCAAGCAAACCCAGAAGCCCCCTCTCTCAGTAGGCAGCCAGGCTCCAGCCCAGCAGAGGCATACCTCCCTCTGCGCCGGGTGGGCCCATGCCAAGTCATCCAACTGTACCAGTATCTGGAAGCCGCAGCGCATTAGTTGCACACAACCGAACAGTATTTTATTGTGATTGCATGTGTGCGTATGTCATTGAGAATGCTTTTAAGCATCACCCCTCCCTTTCTCCATCTAGTTTCAGCCCGTTCCCCCTCTTCTCTCCTGCCCTCCATGAGACATGTAATGGGGACAATGAGTGAGACACCCTGGCACTCACAAATGCATTTACTGTCGCCTCCAATTTCCAGAGGCGACTATTCCACTTTTATGGTTAAAAGGTTCTTTTCTTTCGTCCGTGTCAATGTCATGCCTACGTGGTCATCATCCTTGTGGCTATTGCTCTCATCTCTCCCTTTTTCCTCTCTTTTACTGAGGGGGGAGGCTCAGACCAGCCCACCCTTTTACACTTTTCCCCCACCCCCCCGACTGTCCTGTGTCCAGTGAAAGGCCAGTGGATTCAAGGAGGGGAGAGTAATAGGGCATCTGGACACTCCCTGTGGCCTGGCTAGCCGGTGATGCGGGGGGTTTTAGAGGGGAGGCGATCCAACTCCATTAAGCTAGGAGTGTGGCGATGGCAGCTGGCCCTAAAAAAAAAGGCTCAGAGATCAGTGACCTGGCCATAGTGTCCAGCTGGGGGGTCATTTCACAGCCCACCTCCGGCCACATGCTGGATGACCATCTGGGGATCTGGCAAACCCCACAACAGAGGTAGAATCATCTTCTTAGTTGCAGGGATGGACAACAACAAAAGTCAAGAAATCTGTCAGCCTAATCTGGAGCGCAGTGGGAGGGGACACTGCAGCTGCCTGTTGTTGTTTGATATTAAGTGTGCACAACTACTTTTTAATAGTCGAGTGTTTGGATTTCCACAAGTGTTTTGGTCTTTGTGAATAAATGCAGAGAAACTCTTTGAAGTGCTGCCTGTCGATTCATTTTTCTTAGTTCTATCAGTAATACTTATATCAATTGTATAATTATCATAATTTTCCAGACACCACAGATAACTTGCTTTGTCTAGCAAATCCAGCTTCCAAAGGGTTTCATTTAAACTTGTTAAAAACAGTGAAAAGCAGCAAACTTAACATTTGAGAAGCTACAGCCATACTATGTTTGGAAATTGATTATTCTTTGCATTTGATGCAACAGTCATGAGTCTATGAGTAAAAAGATGACTATAGTTTAGATATGACAGTTCTTAAAGATGTTTTTAGAGAGATTTAAGAAAGTGGAGAGTATCACCGGGGGGGGGTATGCACCCCAGATGGAGTTTGATGACTCTGATCAGAGAACAGATTAGCACTGGTTTCTTGTCAGTTCCAACCTCACCCCTCCTTCTTTGCCTCCACCCCTTCTTTTTTCTACATCCAAGCTCTGTCCTCCCCCATCTTTTCATCCTCCTCTTCTTCTCCCAGAGCCCTCTCTCTTAAAACTGTTTAAGGTGATTGAATTGTGCCCGTCCTCTCAATATGTTGGGAAGAGATCAAAGGTTGCTCACCCCAGCTTGATTGTAAAGGTTGTAGTGAGGAACCCCCATAATAAACGGAGGTCCTGCTAGACAGATATGACTTTCTAGATGATTTTATTGGCTTAAAATTTTTGATTTTTTTTTATTTGGGGGATTGTGTGATCCTTTTAACATTTATCATTGTTCTGCTAATGAAAGTGATCTATGTGTTCATGTCTGATAGGTTTCTAATTAGATTCACATAGACCCGTGTGGAAATGATCTAAAAGATGAGCGATGGGAGGATTAGAGTGGTGGAGTTACTGCTCTGAGAAACACCAAAGTGCCACAATGTGCTGAAAGAAATTCATAAATGTGGTGGAGGAATGGGGTGGGCTGCAATTGTGCGCCAGCGTAATCTTTGGTCAGCACTTCTTCATGGCCGGTACTGTGATAGGAGAGAAATCCTTTTCTGAAATTTGATTAATTGCTGTCTCTCCGCCTCTCAATCCAAACATTGGTGGAAATGGAGGCCAGTTGACAGGACAGATACATCAGCCTCGAGAGCTGCAAGCCCCTGGCAAGCAGAGGCATTTCTTATCCTGTAACAGGATATCCACATACACTGAGGTGTGGAAAAGTGAGAACTGCATCGTCTTCATTTGGCCATAACAAGGGAGAGGGGGAGGAAGCTTGTGAGGAGGGAAGATATGGGAAGGGGGGGACAGCCAGCCAGCCAGGCAGGCAGCTCTCTAGGTTGGGCTGAGGCGTATCGATTGATTTCCCAATAGCCTCTGGTCCATGAGCAGCGAACTCTGGCCCTGGTTGCTAGGTGACCACACCATCCAAGATGGAGAGCGGGGTGATGAAGGGTGACAGCAGCTCTGAGGGTCAGTGGGGCCACTGGTCATTCTGCAGCCCCCCTGGGACACTCCGGACATGCAGATAATGCAATGAAATTGGACCTCAGCTTGCAGTGAAAATCGGGCAAAGCAGAAATATAGAAAGACAATATCAGAGAGCAGAGTGTTGTGCACCATATTTGTTGTACTCGCCTGTGATCGATGCACCGTCAACATGTATCATTGCATGCATGTTGCTGCATACATGTTCATGACGTATATTACAGCAAGATACAATTGGAAAGCAGCTGTTAAATCAGTTTTATATGAGGTTTCAGGTTTCATGTCATAGCATCCTCTGCAAAAATAGATTCCCTGAAAAATATTTATGGGACCGGTGTGATTTCAGAACAGCCGTTGACCATATATGAAAATATTGATTTGGAAAACAAAAGGCTATTCGGATAGTCATTGTCCAAAACATATTGCCTAAATTTGAAAATGGAGGTTATTGTCTTCTTGCAGTCACAGTAAAACCACGCCACAGTTCTCATTACAGAGCAACGCAATTTACTGAAATGTACAATTTACAAGCAGAAGAACCCAAGAAATTTATTGTCATAGTTCTGCCAACATAAATATGCAGCGCTGAGTTCTTTTTGTCCACGGAGTGAAATTGTTTATGTGTTGTCACTGTAACCTTAAATGCAGTTTATAAAATGCAGTGTTTTTTTCTTCTTCTGCAGGCTAACTACAGGTGTGCAAGTGGAATGTTTTCTAGCTTTTTATTCCAAGTGTGGCTTATGATAAGGTATCTCCTCACATAAGCATATGTTTTTAGTTACATAGTCATTTGCTTTAAATAATCAGTTAGTGAAACCTTCAGTCTAAAAGCATAATAAATCTTTGCTGCACAGAAATGGTAAACAGTACAAAAGAAAAATACCGTAAACATGAACTGACCATAATCTATATCACATATTCCACAATGATACATGATACCGTAGCGCTTTTCTACATATCGATTGTTCCACTGCATGAGTGAAAAATGATATGGAGGTAAAACTGAAGAAGAAGAAGCACGAGGAGGAGGAGGAAAAGAAGAAGTGGGAGTGGGGGGAGTGTGTGTGTGTGGGGGGGGGATAAACTGGGAGACAAATGTAAAAGGATCTATCTCACACTGTAAGCTTTGCACTGAGACAGAAGTTACCAGAAGGCAAAAAAAGCTGCACAGAAGGGGGTGGGAGGTTTGTGTGCGTACTTGTGTGTGTGTCGGGGTGAGGGTCATGGGGAGAAACCCATTCAGTCAGCCCTGAAAGGCCACCTTGCATTCTTGCAGTTGCCTGTGTTGTTCCTGTATGAAGGATTTCCCTTCATCCTGTGCCATGCCTCTAATGTCCTCCTCAGAAGGAGCCGGAGTGTTTTCATGTCTGTTGGAGTTCCATATCCTGAGGAGGGAGGACTTATGTGTCTTTGTGTGTGCGCCTGTGTATTTTCCTCCCTGCTATCTATTAATAATATTGGGGAGAGAGACAGGGAGATAGAAGTGGATGTTTGCTTTGGTATAAGGCGAGATGTTTCTGTTTGCAGCCCTAAGCTGTGCGAGTATTCAGCTCTTAAATATTCCCTTCCCTTGTGATTTCAAACTATCTTGTGCCCTAAAGGGATGCATGGACCTCCCTGGCCAAATATCCACATACCTTTAACAGCAACTGGCAACTGAATAATTTTTTTTAAATGGGAGAATTTGGGCTTGGTGGCTGGAAAAAAAGGGAAAGAGAAAAGAGCGACGTATGGTCTGAATAAGTGCTAAACATTAAGGCAGCCATTTATTATGAGAAATTGTTACCGTTAAGCCTCGAAACTCAAAAACTATAATAACTGAAAAACATGAAAAGCTGGGTAAATGATTTAAATTATTTGCCAGAAATCTTCATCGGTTTTTATTCCAGTCTCAGCTTTGAAAAGCAGCGCAGTCCTACAGTTCAGTCCAGTCTGCGGACAGTTTCCAAAGCAGCGCTTCACTTTCATCTGGAGAAAGTTACACACCCTCATGTCTCCTCGCCTAGATTACTGTAAATTTAATGTAACTATTAGAATTTGTTTCAGTTTTGTCAGCTTTTTCAAAATGCTTCTATTACTCCCATGTCTTCTGTGATTTTAGGCGCATTATAGAATTGATAAAACATTACTGCTCGTTTGTTTGGCATGTATTTGGAAGTCCGTGCCAGGTCTTCTGACCTGAAGCTATTGATGTTTCATGGTGAAAAATCAAACCAGCTGCTCTTTCATAATTGAATGGCATAATGGGTCTTTTGATATGGCCTCAGAAATTGCAGATATGTGAGTTTTTTAATGTACTAAAAGAACAACATCTGCTTGTTCCATGTGTAAGCAGCCTTGTGGAAAAATTAGCGATGTATATGACTTCTTCCCCATCCACTGCCATTATGTACGCTCCAACAAGTTATGTCTAAAATGTTCGTTTACAGCCAGGTGAATAGAGTTAGATTGTGCTGACTGTGGGGCTGGGGTGCAGCTGAGTGTGTTTATAGCAGTGCAGCTCAAGTTTACTGTCTGAATTTGTTCCTTCAAAGATTAGGCAAAAAGGATATGACCCTGAAAGCCACTGTTTTGACCTGACCCTATTACCTGAATTTGTCTATCCTCTAAAGCCCCAGGATTTACCAACATGAGCACTTCCACATTTCCCAGTCGCCATAATTTGTATGCCAGCAAGACATCCAAGTCTAATGACCATGAGGCATTAAGGCATTTGGACAAATAACCGATGCTCTTATTTTTCTTTTGAGGACAGCCTCTCTGCGAAGAAAACACATTTGACCCCTGACTGATGTGACTCTGAGAGTGGAAAAAGGCCTTGCTCTTAATATTAAAAATGACCCTACGAGAAAGTCCTGCTGCAAAAAGCATTTGAGCATTTTTTTAAAATTTCCTTCTCAATTGGCCCTGAATCAGTGTGGCACGTCTGTATCTCACACGAAGAAGAATTCTGACATAATTTTGGTCAGCCGTTGCTGTTTATAAATGTGTTTTCTAAATAAAATGACTTGAATAAATTACAACTAAGGGCCTCTGCACCCAAGACAGTCCTCCAGTTGTGTATCTGTGTGTGCGTGTTACTCTGCATGTGTGTGTGTGTGTGTGTGTTTAGCAGCACAGAGCGAGGGGGAGGTGGATGGAGATCGTATCAATCGCCAAGCCAGGCCATTGAATGTATTGATTAGTTACCTTTCTTATTAACATGCTGATTAAAGAGAGAAGGGAGAGAGAGAGGGAGAGGGAGTGAAAGAGAGGCTGCACACACACGCACTCCTTGCCTCAGCTCAGATGGACGGAGAGGAAGCAGCAGCCGATGCCGGGGAAAAGAAAAGGATGCAGAGTGGATTTAACAGCCGAGCAGGGAAGGAAAATCAGGGAATAATTGGGAAGAGGAGGAGAGAGGGAAGCAAGGAGCGGATGCAAAAGAAGAGGAGGAGGGTGAGGAAGAGGAGGAGGTGGTGGCAGGGATGAGGGGGTGGAAGCAAATGGGAGGGGGGCAACCTGACTGGAAAACCAGGAAAAAGAGAGAAACCCTGCTGCCTTTGATCCCCCACCAAGTTACACTGGCTGGATAGACTGACACACAGTTTTCAGCTGGTAGACACACACTTTTACACCCACACACACTCACAAGCTTACACACACACACACCTGCACTCTAGCTTAGACACACACACACACATACACACACCCTTAGAGACTGACAGGCCTTGGCAAAGGCATGCATTATCGTAGCAGAAAATAGCTGCGAGTTTTTATGTGATCGATATGTAGATGCTTTTTAAATGATATTTTTATCTGTGAGTGACCATGTTAAGCAGCGTGCGACAAGGGATTTCTTAAGATGCACACCAAGGTTGTCTGAGAAAGGGTGTGCTTTATTCCAAGAGAGACCAGAAGGTGTGGAGAGCAAGATGGAGGAAGGGAGGGAGGGTGGGAGGGATGGAAGGAAACAGCGGATGCAGACTTGTTTATGTGTATGTTTGTGTGGAAGCATTTGAGTGTGTGTGTGTTCTTGTTCTCAGTAATTTTGCATGGAAGAGAAGAAAGTGGGTTTCAGTGTTTCACTCGGCAGCTGACTCTCATTAGAAATTGACATATGCATGTTGTCTTGTTTAGAAAAATAGCTCAAGCTGTTTGCCGCATACTGTAATCTGGTAACAGCTTTGGTAATGCCTGCTGTGTGCAATGTGGTTGTGACGTTACCTGCAGCCTGCAGTGGTAACAATGCAGGCCCAGGAATGCATGTGTGCATTTTACAGTAGGCCTTGTGTTGTTCTTGTGTCTGTTTTTCTTTAGCATGATCTCTGGCTTGAATTGTGCTAAAATCTGCTCAAAAGTTGTCTCACTCTGCCCTTACAGTAATCTGATGTCCAATCAGAAAAACAAGTGGAAAACAACGACAACAACAAAAAAAAACTTAGTCATTTGATTGCCTAATTACGACATTATATAATTTCTTCTTTTTTTTATATGAAGGGAAATTGGGTTTAAAATAACTGTCATAATGCTTTTCCCTCCCACAGTTTTCCCATTATTTGTGTTTGATTGATATTGGAAATTATATTCATGTGCTTTCATGTGACAGCTTGTTGACTTCCACTTAACACTCAAACTCCAGAAAAATACATTTGATTAATTGTTACTAAACCACTGAAATTTAAGTAAAAGAAGCATACAAGTAATTGGAGCTTAGACAAACATTTAAGTAAAAAACAAAGTTAAAATTTAACATAACTGTCTCAATATAAGATGATGGATATGAATCCATAGTTTCTGACTAAAGCTGCATAACATTTCGCACATTTAAACTTCATCCAAACCTTTAAGAGCAGGGCTTCACTTCCTCCCCCTGCTCTATGGCTAATAGTGATCAGCGCTAATTGTTTAACTTTTAAGAACTTGTAATGAGCACTGACTCAGAAATAGACAGAGAGGGAAAAAACAACAACAAATAAACTCAGACGAGTTGCAACTTATCGACCTTTGCACCCCCTTGAGCTCCGTTTTACATAAACACTTTTTCTTTTCTCCCCCCGCAGACGGGGCCAACAGATAATTTCATTTACATAAAGAATGCAGAGCCAATTACAGAGGGATATATTTGCATTTTATATGAAAAATAGTTGTAGGGCAAATAGGAGGCTGTTTAAAATGCATGGATCGATAATGGCTGATGCGCGCTCAAGCAGGACGCGCGCTCACACACGAACACACACACACGCACACACCTACACGGTATCCATTATAACTTAGAAATGAAGAATTTTATAAAATAAAAGCTTCTTCTTTTTTTTTATAAGTAAAAAGATTTATGACAAAAATACTTTAAACACCTTAATTTAATGTCCGAAAGAAAATATAGCAAACTAAATAATTTCTAATAATTGGTTTGCTTTTTGCAAGTGAAACTAGTTTTTGTATGTTTTTTTTTTCTCCTTGCGGCTGTAGCGCATTATTGGCTCATGAGCACAGGAGGCAAACGCAGTGAATTAAACGAGTGAATTTGCATTAATCGGAGATATGATCGATAATAACATTATTCACGCTGCGAAGTCAAGTTCCACATCACGGCGTACACGATCATTACTGCAACTAAAACTGCAAATAATAGAGGAAAATAATGTGATTATCATTCATTCACTTGCTCAAACTTTCCAGCAGCAGCTCCTGTGGGCTTTTTTTTTTTTTTTACATTTTCGACCTGGTGGAGGATGGGGGCCAGGTGGACTCCACTGCGTCTCGAAAAAAATATTTTTATTTATTTATTTGGTCATTTTAATAAAAATATTTCTATAAAGTGAGGCATCTGTTTTGAGCTGTAGGCTAACATAACCACCACTGAATATGGCGTGGGAATAAATAGTTATTATTATATAATATTGGGCTTCTCTTTATCCATTTTGCTTGATGTGAAATTGTGTGTTAATATTCAGGTAATAGCGTGTGTATTTGCAGCAGGCCACACACTGTAATGCAGATAAATTGCAGGCCTGCATGAGCACACATTTGCCTGCAGCTTATTTTTGTTTGTTTCAACCCCCTTAAAGCAACGCACACGAGAAAAGGCCAAGAAATGATCACTCAGCGTCATATTAATCATATTTATTCATGTTGCATAAGAGATCAAATGTTTAAAGGCCATTTCAACTTCATAATGACCCATATGTGTGTTGCTGGTTAATGTGTGCAGCTCAGCTCATCTGATAGCCACCTAAATGTGTTGAATCGATATGGTGGTTACATCTATGCTGATTTCTACCATTCTTATGATCAGATATATTCTCTTCATTTTCTTCCCCTTTAGGTCTTTTCTAGGCAAATTTATTCAGTTATTGATCATTCGCATTGTGATCTGTGTAACGCCAGGTCTCGCGGTAATAATTGATTCTATCGATTAGTTAGGGATGGGAAAGGGAAGAAAAGGCAACAACGTGGGGGGGGGACGAAGAGAAATACAGTGCAGTGTCAAAGTGATAAAATATTATTATTCATTAGTGAACGTTTTCATTTAAAATTACGAAACTGTAAATTTTGCTAATCTGCTTTAGGGTCAAAATTAAACGTTTTTTGCTCATTTTTCAAACGCTAATGTATCTAATTTTATTTCTTTTTTCCCCCCTCTGGATTTTCAGATGTAATCTATTATATGTTATAAAATATACAAATATTGCCAGGCATATTGGTGAAATCCGAGTCAATAATAAATATCTTTAGAAAATATAATAAGTGAAGTTGTTACCTTAATAACGTTTGTTAACTCCTTACACAGACAGTGTAAAGACAAAGTTTAACTCTCAGTCAGCACAAAAAAAGTTTTTATTTAAAGCTTCACTGTAAAGTTTTAGATGTCAGTTTTAAAACTTCTGATCACAGGCACTTACCAAAATCTATAAAGTCAACTTTATATATTTTTTCCTACCTATAGAGTAGAAAAAAATGTATTTCTGCTGGTAAATAATGCCATATTTAATTTTAAAAAGCGTCTGTAGTAGGATGAGGCATTTATTACTTCATTAACGACTGTAGTTATGATTTCTTTTTAAATCGTCACCTGAAAGCGATGTTTTGCAGAGGAACAGGTGATACTTGTGTCTCACGGTTGCCCTTTCCTAATGATTTTCATCACAAAGAAAACCCTCCCTCCCACATATTTCTAACTGCTCTCCAAGAAACGTGTTTTATATATTTTGGGTTTACATAGTTTATAAACTAGGTGTAAATAAATGTGTCTAAATGTGTGCTGTTTCTAGCAAACCCTTGTTAACACATTGGCGCTTGTGGTATCTTTTTCTAAAATATAAGTGACAGGGAGAGTTAAACTTAATAAATGTATCTGTGAATATCCATCCATCCCTCTGAGTATATAATGTAGAAAACTGATGGAAACGCGGTCACTGTGGAGCCGTTCACACCTGAAGCATTTAACTTTTTCATCTTCTTGATGAACTTTGTTTTCAGTGCATGTGTATATGAAGGTGTTTTTTGTCATAAAAGAGTCGAACAAGATGAAAATTTGTCCATTTTCTAGTTTTCTTTCAAAGTAAGACTTGGTAAATATTAACTGTCCAAAATACGCTGTTCTGTTCTGCCTGTGATCATTATTATACATGATAATAAATAACTTTAAAATCAACTTGTGTTTGTATTTATTGTGTTAGAGTGTGTGCGCTGATAAAGTCTTTAAACACACACACACACACACACACACACACCTAAGGTAAAGTGAACATGCAAGATTTTAGATGTCACATTTACCAGTCATTATCGCGCGCGCGCGCGTGTGTATGTGTGTGTGCTCCCGTGATTAAATGATTCATGAGGGTCTAGGTGAGATGAAAACAAAGGGTCTAATGTTAAAATGAAACCTTGCGCCCTCCCCCTCCTCACTGTCATCATCATTTGTGCTTCATGTAAAAAGATTTATTACGATTTTATATTTGAATATATTAAATATATATTCATATCTGGAAGAATCTTTGCAACCGAATAGGCAAAATCTAATGACTTAAGTCAACAGAATTCGAAGGATGCTGCTTTTTCTCTTTTAATCCTTCAGAATAAATTCCTTTTCGCTGACGCAGGCTGCATAAAATCGTCATTTGGTGGTTTATTTTTTCTTTTTCACGGCTGCGAAGAGCGCGTCAATATCTCATTCAAAACTGCAACCCTGCGCGTGCTCTTCATCCATTATCATTTACCAATAAGTGATCACGTTTACTCGGTGATTAAACAGGGTTTGAGAAGCGAGTGTAAAGTGCAGGTCGCTGAAAATGTTGCTGTATTTTGCTTTCATCCTGTTGCTTCTGCAGATCAGTGTCGTGGACGTTTGCAGGCCGTCGGGTCCAGCATTCACAGCACGTCCATGGCTGCAGACATTTTTTTTCATTTTCTAATAAAATATGAATTTATGAATCTTGACAAGCCACATGCTGGAAATTCAACTGCTCGGGAGGAGCTATTTTTCTCCCACACCGACCCTAATCAGTGCAGCACAGAAAATCTGCCGCTTCTGCTACTTTGGCTTATTCTGTTTATTTTCTACCGCATGCATGGTCATTTTAAGGTCAGAGCAATGTCCTCTGGCCCTTGGCCCTCTTGTTATTGGCTGCTTGTTATATTGGGGATGCAGGATTTGCTGCAGCCATATATGTCTTTCAGGAAACTTCAACTAAACGGTTGCATTCCAAACAGGCTCAGCATTGGATTTAGATTAAAAACTCTTTCTCCATCCATCTAAAGTAGGCCTAACTTTGATAAGCGCTGCAGTTAAATACTGAAACGAGAGTATCCCTCAATATATATTATTGCCTGTATTGCAATGGGGAAATCCACCATTTCTTATCCTAATTCCTTCTGAGAGCATCAGCTAAATGGCTGAAATGTAAATGTTTTGGCTGCAGTGTTGCTGATCCTGCTGCCGCTCTCAGTGTGGGGAAAGTGACTCTCGGTGCATCAACTAAATGCCTAAAATGGAAATACGCTTATTACCTGTGATCAAAAGATTTGAAGCTTAAATAAATCAGATAGATGACTTTTTTTTTCATCAGAACTCATTAGGCATTAATCAGGAATATGAGGCTTTCCCAGTTTTGTTATGGCTCTGTGTGGCCGAATTCAAAAACCAGTGTTGACAAACCCACACCCTGAACATCCCACTGGGTGTCAGTTTCCCTTCTAGGCCCGCTGCGTAAAAGTTGGGTGTCAGCCTGCCTTCTCGGGTTTTCCAGCCACAGAAGGTGAACTTTCACCCCGACCTCAGAGAGGACCTTTTATTTTCGTTCTGTAGCCGTTGACCATTTTTACCTCCAGCTACTTGCCAGCCATACACGCATCCCTCCGTGCTTGCTGTGCGCGGGGCGGATCGATAGGGCAGCATCTGCTCCAGGAAGCCCGCGGTCCCACACCGCGCACCGCTTCGCTGTTTCCAAACGCCAAAACTGCTCATCTCTGAAAATTAAACTGACAGACAGATATGATTAGTATGCGCTCTGCCTCCCTGCTTCTGTCTGTCTCTGTTTCTCTCTGAGACCGATTCGCGCGCGAACGTGCACGCACAGGTCTTGCCACACAAACTGGATGTAATTTACGCATATTGTATGCGCATGCAGGCACTCTCATGTAAACACATAAGCTACACAAGCTCCAGCATGAGTGCACACAGTCCTGTATGCACACATACATTAGTGCTCTCACACAAAAATATTATACCCCGAAAAGTAGAAAACCAGGCAGTGTAAGCACACGTTAATTTTACACGAAATAGCTGCCATGTGAACACTTTTGCTCTTGCGCACACATGCACGCGCTCCCAGTAGTCCGGGCCTGCATTATATGTGTCTGCGTGGGGCTGCGACAGCAGCAGGTCGTGGGTCTTCTGGAAAAAAAAAAAAAGAGTCGCATTGATCTTCTTTCTGGACTTTCCAGACTGAAGTGTTGGCAGTGTGAGTGAATAGAGCCGCGTGCTGAGTGCTGATTAAGAGCTGGGCTAAACATGAGAGCCACTTGACACCATTTCCCCCCCAAAAGGTGGATTTTACATTAAACCAACACAAGGAATTAAAAAGAAAAACACGTATACTAATCTACGTACAGTAATAGTTTATAAAACTATATATAAACTTTGGCCAAGTGGAAATATTGCGCACAATAAAGTGTAAATTGATAGATGGTTCTTCTTTACACACACACACACACACACACACACACACACACACACACACACACACACACACACACACACACACACACACACACACATAAAGAGATGTTTAAACTTTGTTTACACTTTGTTGTGCGTAATATTTCCACCTGGCCGAGGTATATATATGTAGTTTTATAAATTTTACCCCATTAATAAGTTAGTTAGGTGATTCACATAACTACATATTCCGCCCTAGGGCCTTCCAGTTCTGCACATATATTAGAAGTTAGGAGAAAATTGTAAGACTTGTTAGAAAAGCATGGCATTAATAAATAAAAATAACTATAATAATAATAAGAAAGCTGATGTGTTAGCTGGCTTCATCCTTTTCTATCTCCGTGATGTATTATTTCACAGCGACAAAAGGAGCAACGGTATTACTCGTTACGTAAAAAGGACAAAATGACATTAGCCACAGCCAGCAAAACCCATTGATCAGATACGATAAACAGGCGAGCGCAGCAGAATGACCAGGATGCGCGCACATAATTCATAAATTGTGCTTGCAATCAGCTGAAGAAGGCTTAACCTGTGGGGTTATGAGAAAGAGAGCATCTCCACCTCCACGCCTCTCCCGCCTCAGTCACCCCCTCCCCTCCTCCCCCCGGAGAGAAAGGGTTAATTGGAGTAGGAATTTCATCGCACATCTGTCAGATTTTTA
The DNA here is from genome assembly GCA_024447675.2 of Pterophyllum scalare. NCBI lineage: Eukaryota > Metazoa > Chordata > Actinopteri > Cichliformes > Cichlidae > Pterophyllum > Pterophyllum scalare. The sequence goes on along the minus strand of JAMQGT020013762.1, from coordinate 299,622 downwards.
AGGCCGTGACGCACTGAAAGCAGAGAGTCAATGTGAGCAAGGGGGAGGAGGAGGAGGAGGAGAAGGAGAAAGAGTTGGTGGTGAGATCGATGAAGTGGCAGGCAGAGGGAAGAGGAGGAGGAGGAGGAAAATCTCACGAGATAATGAAAGAACAAGAGGAGAGCTGCTAGTGTAGAGCAAAAAACGAGGCTAGAACGGGACATTTTTTTGGGAGTGAAAACCAAAGACTTAAAAGAAAGAAAAACAAAGGAACGAAAAGACGAAGAGAGATTCTCCTGTAACCGCAGATGGTTTTTGTTGTCGGGTTTTGGTGAATGTTGCACCCCGGGGCGCAGCGGACCAATTGTGCGAATCTGCAGGGCTGCTCGGTGACAGAGTCGGAGAGATGCACAGGACGGACGAGAGTCGCGGACGGGCTCTGAGAAGTGGATAATACAGGTAGGATTTTGCACGTTTTGTAAAACCTGTACGTGGCGGTGATATATTCTCCGATTCGCCATCACGTTTGGTAGTTAGTTAACGCGTCCTACATGTGGAGTAAATATGCGAAGGAACTGGTCATTTACAGCGCTTCGCATGCGCGCTGCGGGCTACTTCTGTATTCATAACTTTGCATAAGAGGGAAAAATCTTATATTCCAAGATGAGATTAAGTTGAAGTGAATAAAACATGGGTATCGGCGTTTTCTGGCGCGTTCCGAGGGATGTGTGAGGCAGAAATACAAAAGTGCTTTTTTTGTTGCTGTTGCTGTTTGGGGGGTGCATTTTATTTGCCGTTACTTGGATGCGTTTTTTTCTCTGTAAGGACTGAAGTTTAAATACAGGGAATAACAGCGCCTGTCTTGTCTCACGCAGGCACAAAAGCGAGGCTTTTGCCGAGGAACCCAGCTGAGCACCAAAGAGACAAGCAGAGCGCTGATGCACAAGCGAGAATAAAATCACAGTTAGAGCTCCTAATGCTGTTGCAATCTCATTTTCTGGGAGTTTGAAGGAGTTTGAAGACAGTACTTAACGTTATCAGATAATTAATTAGACACCCTATAAGCCCGGAAATCAATTAATTCACTAATCAATAAATCCATAGTCTGCTGTAACAAGAGACCTTACAGACTGTTTGCCAGTTGTCGAAAAACAATAACAAGAGGAGACCAACCACTCATAGAGGCAAGTAATACAACTTTATCTGCTGAAATTAATGATGGATGGGGGTCTAGGGGAGATGTCCCTCCACAGCCACTCGGATCTGGCTCACAGCCAGGATGGCAGGGCCATGCTGCACTCCCGGGACCTTTCAGCTGCTTTCCCCAGGCCTTCCCTTGGGGGTTCCTCCATGTCTCTGGAACCCGAGCCCCGTCCACCAGGCTTTGACCACTCCATGTCAGCACTGGGCTACAGTGGCGATTCCCCATCCAGCTCTGGCAGCACTTACACCACGTTAACACCCCTGCAGCCCTTTGATGACAAGTTCCACCACCACCACCATCACCATCACCCCTGTCTCCCTGTCAGCAACGTTATTGGCAGCTTTACCCTCATGCGTGAGGATCGAGGCCTCAGCACCAACTTCTACAATCCTTATGGCAAGGAACTGGCCATGTCCCAAAGCCTGTCACCTCCAACCACAGGATCAGGCCTGGGTTCCTCCATGCATGGCTATGGCAGTCTGGGCAACAGCCCTAATGGCAACGGTAGCCAGATGCTCCCTGGCGGCTATGATGTCCATGGAGGGAGCCTCTTCTGCCGAACATCGGATTTTGGCCGAGAGATGTCACCACCAGGCTTAGGAGGAGGTGATGTTTCAGTGGGGCATCAGCTAAATAAAATGGAGACTCACCAGCATGCCCCAGGCCATCACCCACACATCTATACACAGCACTACCAGCCCCACCATCACCCGAGCCAGCAAGCCACCAAGATGGGTGACCACCTGCACTCATCGTCTGCCTCATCCTCACCCAGTGAGGGCATGCTGCCGGGCTCACAGGGCAGTGGAGGCAGCACTGGAGAGGAGATCAACACCAGGGATGTGGCCCAAAGGATCATCACTGAGCTGAAGCGGTACAGCATCCCCCAGGCCATCTTCGCCGAGAGGGTTCTGTGTAGGTCACAGGGCACACTGTCTGACCTCCTGAGGAACCCTAAGCCCTGGGGCAAGCTCAAGTCTGGCCGTGAGACCTTTAAAAGGATGTCCCGCTGGCTCCAGGAACCTGAGTTTCAAAGAATGGCCTCGCTCAGGCTTGAGGGTAAGATCTGGCTTTACTCTGTATTTTCTTCACATGTACACACATGTGTAAACACACACACACACACACACATGCACGCCAAGACCACAACAACAGACTCACTCACTCTCCTTGCTTTCCCCAAACGCCTCCCTTCTCCGTGTCTTTCAAAAAAAATCTTCTCTCCAGCAATCAGTATGCAGCTCAGGTTGATACATGAGTAAAAGCAAACGCATCATACTGATGTTTCCCTTCTTCACACCGCTGTGGATGTACAACTGGTGTGTCTATAGTCTCATCAGCCCAGGTAATAAGAACTTAGCAGCACATTAAGGACAGTTTGATCAAGAACAGGCCATATGTGCTGTTCCTTTGTTTACTTTGCTCCCAAACAGCTCCTATTGATTTGTACAGTAGCTACAATAAAAAAGATTCTTTTTAAAAAAAAGCCACAGACATTTGCCCTCTTCTTAAATGAACCATGAAGATCAGCATGAGCAGCGTTTGGCAATTTAATCGCTTTTGAGCCAACAAAATAATTTGCGCAGATTTGCCATTCTGAAGCGATTGATTAATTTGAGCAGTGATTTATATCTGCTCAGTGCCTCACTCAAGTTGAGTTGGCAAGGTAACTGATGCAAATTAGACTTGAGCTTTTGCCAGACACCTTTTATCAACGTTGTCACTGAGGCAATTACTGCGAGGCTAAATACAAATGTGGTTCAGCTGTAAGGCAGCTCCTTCCAGGTCTGTGAGGTTTCTCACATATGGAACAGAAGAAGTAACTGCTTAACTGAGGTGCATGTAGTCATTAGTCATCAAAAAAATTATTTGACAACTGTTTGTCAAATAATTAATAGTAAAGCTATTGGTTAAGAGAATTCAGTTATTAAGTAAAATGTTCAAAAATTTTCTTTTTCCAATGCAATATATTTTGGGTTATGATGGGAGAAAACATGCAATTGAAGGACAGCAGTGTGGGCTCAGAGGACATCACCTTTCTCCCTTTGTCACTATTTTCTGCCGTTCTAAAAATGTATTTGTTTAATTATATAAATATCATAATTATCATTTTAATTTAATAATTTCTTGCAGGGCTATTACTATTCATACAGCTTCCATAGCACATTTTGTTGTTGAAAGGCGCATTGTAATCTGCTGCTTGACATTTAATATTCTTTAGAGATGTGAACTGAAGACACGACAGCACGCCGTACAGTGCCGTGTTACAGTGTTGTCCCTCCACAGGGACCGAGGGCCCATCTGATATACGCAGCACAAAAAAGAGATCCAAGTGAACACGGTAATATGAGATGAGCATAGACGAGTGTGTATCTGCAAGTGGGCTGCTCACTGCGGGGGTCTGTGAGCTGTACGTGCGTGCGAGCCTCCCCACTTGATCACTGCTTTTTTCATTTCTGCTGGCAGCTCGACTGATTAAGCCCAACAACACAATAGGGTTCATAGTTAATGATTGTGCGCTCTTGCAATCCCTTCACAATTATTGATCTTTGATTGTTCAACTCTGAGAGCACATGTGTACATCCTCCATTCAGCAAAACGTTACAGCAATCACAACCAAACCTCTTTTCTAAAGATGCGTTATCTTGGGGTTTATTCTTTAATTTGACCCAAATGCTGTTTAATTAATCTTATCCTGCAGCGCGTGAATGCTTTGTATGCAAAACACCTTTTATCTCTCCCACAAAAAGCAGATCTTCATCCTGATAAATCAGCCCTTTGTTCTTTGGGACACATTTAATCATCATTCTTTCTTTATGTGCAGCATCCTTGTTTTTCTTCATCGTCACAAACACAAACATTATTTTTAACGAGTCAGACCGCCAAGTCCGAGCAGCCGATCAATCAGACTCATAAAAAATTAAAGTCCCTACACAGAGAAGTGTACTAATGTTTGACAATGCTCTTCACTCTCTCTCTCTCTCTCTCTCTGCTCTCGCACTCTCTGAAATTGCATATTTAGTTCTTGGCAAAGCCACAATTTGGACAGCTCGGCACTTTTCTACATAACCTACTTTCCAAAGGGGGTTGTTTTTTTTTTTCCCTCTGGCCAACCCCCTTTTGTTTAATTACAAGCCTCTATTGATTTCCATGGGAAAGAGCAGCACGCTTTGCCCACACACACCTCGGCCGCATCGGCAAATCGAGACTGGAATTAGAATGCGCAGTGCCCTGTGCTCCCCAGTCTGAAGATAGCTCAAGTGCTCTCTGCTTCACGCCTCAAGTTTTAAGATGATCCTCCTTAATGCAGCACTCGCTTAAACACATAGAAGGCCCTTTAGTGTCAGCCAGAAGCACTATGTTATTTCCATAACTGTCTCTTCTATAGAGGGCTGCAGAGCTCGCTCCAAAGCTTGGCGCACAGTAATTATGGAATGTAGTTGCTGCCATTTTGTATTTTCATATGACTGTCTTTTTGCAGAAACCTTTTGCTAAAATTGCAGTGATCCCTCGGATTTATCTGCAGTATCTTGCTTGTGTGTGTGTGTGTGTGTGTGTGTGTGTCTATGCTCTATGGATTACTGTACTGTATATGAGATGCATCTCCAGTCCAACCTCAGGCTGTGGAGGAGGCAATCAGGATTTAGTCAGAGAAGAAGGCAGGATAAAGACCACACAGCCTAGCTCTGACACTTAAAGTCAAGGAGGGGGATCAGAGACTATAACTTTAAAGATGATGGCCGAAGCCCTTGACTAAAGGTCTAAATGAATAAGAAAGGTCAATGCGGTTTACGTGTCAGCTCCAGTGCCTGCACCACCCCCACAGTAATGAAAGTCACAAAGCCTTGTCCACCTCTCGCTGCGTACAGTTCACATTTTGCTAGTGAGGCTCAAAGGTCAAACCCGATGCCATTTGCATATCAGGAATTGCAAACAGGCCGGCGTGACCTTAGCTGTGCAACATCAAACAAACAGTGTTGCTGTTTTTGTTGTTTTTTTTTTTTATCTGACTCTAGCAGCTCCCCCACTCTGGCGCTGAAGGGGTTAACCAGCCTCTGTGGGTCGAGGAGTCTGAGCTGCACAGATTTAATCAATAATTTCTATCAGCCCCTGGCCCAAGAAATCAGCAGGGGGTGGGCTGGGGCTGGGTGGGGTGGGGGGTGGAGGGAGAGGACAGGGAGGGGAGTGGTGGTGGTGGTGGTGGGGTGGTGGTGGTGGTGGGGTTGAGACGCCGGGGGGTAGGGAAAGGGCTTTCGATCACGTTTCAGCAACACGAGACAGGGGCATACATCATGATTAGGGGCTGTTCCCACGATCATAAGAAGCCTATAGGGGAATATTTATGTCTCCAAGAGTAGCCCCAGCACTGGGGATTTATAGCATGGTAATTGTGAGCCTTTTACACATGATTACAGTATAAGGAAGCATTTACTTAATGGTCGGCGTTATGATCATCAGTGAGGGAGAGAGCTGAGGATAGGATGGAGGCAAGGAGGAGGAGAGCGGCAGAACACGGCAACTCCTTCAACAAGCCATAAATCCACACTACAAGCAAGCAGGCAAGCACTATCATGTCATTCCCTTCATTATTGCATGAGCTCAGAGTGCACCACTGTATATACATTCCATAGCTGAAGCCCGCATCCCAACCCCCAACCCCGAAATATGGATGGTGGTGATGGTGTAACACCTGTGAAAAATGCAGCATTTAAAAAAAATAAAAATAAAATATATATATATATATATATATATATATATATATATATATATATATTTTTTTTTTTTATTTTATTTTTTTTTAATTTCACTTGTGGCGATATTGACATGTTGTTGACATCTCGGCCTGTTCAGATTTTAATGAGACGTGGTTCGATAACTCTCAGAAATGCAAACGAGCTCTGGATGCCTAAAAGCTAACAGGCCTCTGTAATCTCAAGTTGACAAGAGTGCATCCCCGAGTCAAAACATTTCCTTCAGATAATGATTTTAGAGGAGAATGTTCACAGGGAATTCATGGGGAGATTTATTCGTGTCCAGTTGAGTACTTAAGTTTCAGAAACCCGGCTGGATGTTAGAGCAATCAAAGCTGGGCGGTGCAGAGTACACACACACACACACACACACACACACACCCCACACACACACACACACACACACACACACACACAGACACAACCTTTAGACCCAGGTCTAATTCTGCTGTTGCGATGGCACTCTGTGGAAAAGATGGTGGTGAGGTCACACTTATTCCACAAGCGCTCTGCTAATGAGAAAAATTTGCTGCTGTGTGTTTGAAGAGTGAAAAGACAGCCATACAGTTAACATCCACAGCACCCCTCGCTATGTGAGATGTTTCTCAATGGGAAACTGTGAGCCAATCAATTGGATGTGTCAGTGCTGTTGTGAGAGCAAAAGGCAGCATCTGTGTTTTATATAATGTATGTTTGTAGCATGTGTGAGTTGGATTGTGTCTCTGTGTGTTACGGTTTGAAATATTGGATTTAAAGGTTATTGGTAGCAGAAATTTCCATTTAATCAAATAATTTTTTTTGTCAATAAGAGAGCTTTAAACACATTTTCTGTGTTTTCTTAATGCAAAAAAAAGGAAAAAAATCTGCCGGTACAGCAGGATTATTTCAACCAGCATCAACATGAGTGCAGCTGGTTCCTCTTTTGCTTGAAAAATGGTCCATCTTAAATCTTAAAATAAAAGAATAGAAAGAGTTACTCATTTTTTGATTTCTGCAAAATAATAATAATAAAAAATACCTGTCTGTTCAGGGCTGTTTTGGTTGGTTTAATTCTAAAAAAACCCCAAAGATCTGTTATAACCTCAAGATTGTATCCTTCTGAATCTGGGAAAGACGTCTAACACCATACCTATTACAAGAGTTAAAAAAAAAAAAACAAGAAAAAAATAAAGAAAAAAGCCTGAAATAAGCACTAATCCATCCATCCCTCCTCTTTTGTGTGTGTGTGTGTGTATACATGTGTCTTGGTGTTTTGTGTGCACATACACCAGTGTGCTTACACTTAGAAATGCATTTGATACCATCAGCAAAACAGTCTCCCAGCAACCGCACAGTGCTGATTGAAACCTCTTAAAAGTGTGCATTTAGGTAATTGCACAACTCCCCCAAATATGTTTTAGTCCACTTAAGTCTTCTAAACGCCCTGGGCAATGCTGACTCTGCTTGTTTCACTCACCCCTGACGTAACCTGCCTTTAATAGAAAATAAATTAGTTCCCCCTAAAGTGATTATTACTCACTCACTGCCGCCACATGTAAATGACTTTTATGAGAAACTAATGATGTTGAAGTGTCCACTAAGGGGAAGGAAAGAGAGGAAGTGGAGGGAGATGGGTAGAGAAAGAGAGCGGGATGGAGGGAGGGAAGGGAGGATAAGTTGGCTCGGTACACAAAGGCAGAGGTTGGTGTTGTGTTTCCTGTAAATACAGAATTACAGCGTGTTAGAGGTGAAAGGTTCAGCGATGGATATGCAGAGGAACATGCAGCCTGAATTCAAAATGCTCGTCTGATTCTCAAAATGGATCTGAGCTCAGCCCACACGCATCAGGCTATTTTTCTCTCTCTCACTAAACAAAACTGCTCTTTGCAGGCTTTTTTCAAAATAAATTTCCGACTTTTTCATGAGAAAATATTGATTATATAATTGTACGGGCTGCCGCGGCTACAGTGGTGTTTAACCCAGACCCTGAGATTTTATTTTTGTGGTTGGTGAATGCAAGACTTAGATTAAAAAAAAGAAATTACCAAAAGACTGAACTGTTGCTCCTTAGACAGGATATGGAAAACTTTGATACTGAACAAACGTCGCTAATGCTTTTTATCTTCTGAGGACTGAAGATGCAGAAATATATGCATATCAATGGAGGGAGATTCCAAGAGGGACAAAAATGTGGCATTTTATGTAATAAAGTATATTTAATATGTCTCACAAATTTGTAAGATAATTATTGTTGTTAGCAAAAATTGTTTTGTGTTTAAATTTGGTTATTCTTTGGATGATGTCATCATTATCAGTGCAACACCAGATTTAGTGCATTGTCTCGAGGCCATATCTGGGTAAACCGATAGACTGTTTTCCAAAACGTAATTAAAGAGAAGCATGAAAACCATCATGGAAAACTTCAGGGCTTTGGTCTGGATGTAGTTATATGTTTCTTTTCTCCCTGGTAGCTTACAGCAGCTCACTGGTAATCAGATGTGATAGGTTGAACATCTTGATTCCTTTACTGCACAATGAAACAAGTTGCTGATTCATCTCTTTTAACTAATCAAAGTTGCTTAGCTAATCTGTTTTCTTTCAACAAATCCACTTTCCCTCAGCTTAATCCATTTGTCCTAGTTAGCCAGTCAGTCTGTTAGCTAACCTGCTTCCCTTTTTCTTTTTTTAATTTATCTTTTATCCATCTGCCTGCAGCCTGCAAGCGTAAGGAGCAGGAGCAGAACAAGCTGGAGCGCAACCAGGGCCCGAAGCGCACTAGGCTGGTGTTCACGGACCTGCAGCGGCGTACGCTTATGGCCATCTTCAGGGAGAACCACCGCCCAACCAAAGAGCTGCAGGTCACCATCGCCCAGCAGCTGGGCTTGGAGCTCTCAACTGTCAGCAACTTCTTCATGAATGCCCGCCGACGCAACCTCAACAAGTGGGCAGATGAGGGCCGTCCTTCTTCCACCGGTTCCTCGGGCTCCAGCATTTCCTCCTCCGCAGTGTCCTGCAGCACGGCGTGATGATGGACCGTCGCGGAGGTGCGGTGGGTAGGGCGCTGAGGGAGCAAGGGGGCACATAGACTGGTCTAGGCAGAGATCAGCCGTAATAAATGTCCTCCTCGTTATCAGAAGGAGGGATGGAGCCAGCTATTATAGACGAGTTTATGAAGATGAAGCATTTTTTTCCCAAACCAAAGTTGATTGTTCCCTTGAAAAGGAAGGGGCAATGCCTAGAATGATATGATTGCAAGATGTGAGGTCTTGCTTGTATAGTCAAGGGTGCAAAGATGATTTGACTCAAAGAAGAGTCACACCCTTACATAGATACCATCTCATTGCATTATTTTGATTATTTAGATTAGAAATATTGAGGGTATTACAAATCAGGAGGAAGCATATTTTGGTGTACCTTCAAATCTATTCTCATCTCTCCAAACGTGAAGAATCAAGAGGTGCCGTTTGCTCGCATCTGGAGAGCTACATTGTGTAACTTCTTAATCAAGTGATCACCATCATCCAAAGACATTAATCCTCCCCCAATGTTCTTATGGCCCTTTTTTTCCCCTCCAGAATCAAGATGAAAGAGGAGGAAGAGGCACTTTTTTTAAATTCTTGTTTTTTTCTTGGAGAACTGAATTCCCTTTTCTTAGCATGTGTTTCCATGGTAATGGTTCCCAGGACCGTATGGCGTTGTTCCAAGTTCGGAGCCTGGAATAATCAGGAGGTGTTCTGTAGCGTCTGTGACTCCCAGTTGTCAATCATTTGCCATCAACAGGAGCCTCTTCTGTATTGTGTCAAGATGGTCCCACCTTGAATGAATCAGAGTTTTCAAGGGGGAACCGCAGCGCATCTCACCGTATGCCAGGACAGAATCAATAAACACGAGCAGGATGCAGAAACAGACTTGTTGGTGCAGCCGTCTAGCTTTAAGACTCTCGCTGAGCTTCCAAATGAAAGCTCCATAGCCATTTTTTTGGACTCAAAATCAAGCCAAAAAAAATCAAAAAACCAAAAAACAAAAACAACATTTGAACACAAAGGCTCCCTGGAGAAGAGGTACACCAGACACAATGTATAGTGACATTGTAGTATTTTTTCCACTCATTTCCAAACAACTGTATACTCCTCCATTACAAATTCTTTTTTTACAGATGTCTAGAAAATGGAGGAATGTGATTCTTTCCAACCTTTTTGTACAGATTTCAAGCACATCGCTCTATTTATAGAAACACGTTGGAAGTGTGGGGCAGTTTGTTTCAGCCCTGCTGACGTACAAGGTCATTTTTTTGGTCCACAAAGGAATGGCTTTAACCATGCCTCCTTATAGCCAATAGATGAATCAAACCGAGAACTTTTCAAATGCAATTAATGATCTGATCAACATATTTATTACTGCATTTGTGTATTTATTGATTTCCCTTTTTCCTTTCCTTTATTTATTTGGTTGTTTATTTATGCTATCTATATACTGTAAGTATTTATTTAACGATGCTCTGTATGTCTGTGTGAAACTGAAGACTTTTTGTGATGGGCACTTTTAGCTGTAGAATCCCATCGTAATACCAAAGATTAACATTGCCTCCCTGAATGTACGGCCTGAATCCCTAAACCCAGTACCCGATCCAACCTGATCCAGCCCGACCCAGTGATGTTACGTATCTCTCTCTATCTTTAAGGCCTGGCCGTTTTTGTTTTCTTTGTTTTTTGTAGAATTTTTGGGGAATTCTTTACTCTTGCAAATGTCTCTGCTGTCAGCTCTTAACGCCAAGGCCAAAGCTTGTTTGAATGTTGTGATAATATTTATAATTAATATTACTATGAATAATGACAATAATAATAATAACAAAGACGATGTGGCATCCCATAGGTTCACAAGTTGCTTGTAAAGTTGTGTTCAGACCAGTGCCATCTGGCAGTGTGTGTAAAGTGTCTGGGGACCCACTTAAAGCGCTGTCTAATGTTGCGCGTGAATCCTTGGGGGTCACATGCAAACATGCGTACCGTGCATACCCATCTCCCTCACCCAACCCCTTCCCCAGTGCAGTACAGATACTACTGTCTATGTCCTTCTCAGTGTGATCTCACCGTCCACCACATGCCAAGGCTTCTGCTAGTTGTCTCAGTTCCAAGACATTTAGTAGGATTCACTCCTGACTCCTACCGTGTTTTCCTCCTCTTAGAGGAAGTATTGGGTTTTTTCTCTGGGTTCTTAAGGTCTCGAGGTTCGTTTGTGCTTTTATGTGGTCCTTAAGGTGTGTTCCTCATCTTCTGGGGAATCGGGTTTAGGTACCCCTGGTTCTGAAGGTCTTAGGGCTGGGTTCTGTCCTATCCACTGGTTTGTCCCTGGGTTTGTGGTCATCTTCACGTTTGTTTCTCATCTTCTGGGGATCTTTAATTTCTATACAAGGTTCTTTAGGTTTTTGAGTTTTGTCGTTGGCCCCCTAAAGTTCAGTCTTTCAGAAGTCTTTGATTTTCTTGTGAGGCTTGTGGGGTTTGTCCCTGTAGCCACGCAAGAGGTTCACTGATCTTTTCTAATCATTTGGAGTTTCGGAGTTTCTTCTAGGTCCTCTTCCTTGCTTGGATTATCCAGTGGTCTGAATGGTGGATGCCTAAATCTGGAGACGTCATCCAAGATTTAATTCTCTGACTGCTGTCTAAATGCTGCCCAAGAGTGGGAAAACTAGATTGGCCGTTTTCAACATTGACTCTTTCTCTGCCTCGTTTTCTCTCCCTTTCTCTGTCTTTAACGTTGTAAGGGGCGGATTGCCGGGGCCCCCTTCACAGCGTGCACTTGAAAGACGGGTGGTCATGAAAGAGGCCATCGACTTTTTCGTGGACTTCAAAGGGGAGGCTTTTTTCATCCCGTCTCCTCTCTGGGTATCTGGTCTGGGGTCTGCTCTTGGCCAGACCTGTGGGCTTTAGGGGGCATTCAGAAAGGGGTGGGGGGGGAGATCAGAGAGGAGGCTGAATCATCCAGAATGGGGATGGTGGTAGCAGTGTGTGTGTGGAGTGGTGGTGGTGGTGGTGGGGGTTGTTTGAGGAACAGGAGGTGTTGGAGTAGTGGGGCATAGAACTGAATTAAACTTTAATGAGCAACAATTGTAAGCATGCTGAGAGCTAAGGGGGGGGGTGGTGCTGGTAGTAGTGGTGGTGGGGGGGTGCAGTTGGGTTTGTACAGGGGTGAAAAAAATTAAAAATGAAAGAGCTTGAAGGCTTTTCTGCTGATCTCTGCCCACTGCTGTCATTGTATCAAAGCTGAGGTGACACCTTTCAGGTTTTTCTTTGTCTCTCTGACTGAGAGTCTAAAATGGAGACAGCGCTTTTTGTATTGAGCCACCCTCTGCTCTGTGTCAAGCAGGGAAGCTCTTCCCTTTCTGTACAGAGGGTAGGCGGGAGGGAGGAGTGAATCCAGTTGGCTGTTGCAGGTGATCCGCATTGCCATTTTAGCCTGCGGCACCCCCTAGTGACTTTTCTAGAAACTTGACCCTGAGACAAGCCTGGCAGTCGAGGCCGTTGCAGAGCAACTCTGAGGAGCGCGTTAAAAATGAAATAGCAGAACTGAAAGCTAATATATCCTTAGAACATTAAAAAGACCAAAAAACTACTGTTTTTGATCATGTTTGAACCAAAAACCAACCAAAAAAAAAAAAAAACAATAACCAAAGATTGATGGGTAACTGCTGAATCATTATGTATCATAGGTAGTTTTAGCAGTTCCCTATCAGAGCTACCGTAGCACTCAGAGGATTCAAAAAAGCACCAGTGGGGTTCCGTGTGCTGGTTATTTATGTTGCATAAAACAGTATTATGTTGAGCTGGAACTGAGAAACTGACATGAAGCAGTGTCTTCAGATGAAAGTCTTTTGACTCCCCGGTGTCTCCCCGTCTGTCCCCCGTCTTCTCCCGTGTGCGTACATGAAGACTTTACCCATCTACCTCAACTGTGTGAGATGTTGTGTGGCAAAGATGTTCCTTAACCAAAGAATCCATTCTGTCAGGGTGTCTGTCTATGTATCTATCTTGTCTGTTCATCCGTCTCTTCTTCATGCCTTTTACTTCAAACCAAATGTGCTGGAATCAATCCGTAAAGGGGCTGAACGAGGCCCCTGTCCAGCCAAAGCTGAAGTCGAGTATGCTAGTGTCCCATTCATCCATGTTCTGTATATAAATGAAATCATTCTCAAGACCAAAAAAGAAGGAGGTGACAATCCAAGCAAGGAGGATCTTGCTGTAATCAACGTTGCCTATTCCTTGTTTTCCAAAAACTAGAATTATGCGAACTACTGTAATACAACCCCCCCCCCCAAAAAAATCAAGCACTCATCCCAAAATAAAGGTCAGAGGAGACAGAAGCTATTTTTCCACATTTGTAAGCCACCCCTCCCACCTGTTTTTGTTTTTTTTTCCAAAATGTTTAGTGTAGTTGAAATGCTGTTCAATCCCACTGTTGTAAGTAGGAATTAATAAGATCCATACAAAAAGCTTTAAACGGGGAAGAGCTGAGGTAAATGTTTGACTGAGTCTGAGTTTCCTCAGCTTGGACTCGACCCACCATGCTTTATTGTGCCATTCTTGTCCATGTGTTAGACTTACTAATGAATGTGGCTAACCAACCAAAGGCTTAAAAAAGATATACAAAACTTTAAACGTCAATCATGGTGGGACATTTTGTATCAACAACTAAAGAAAATCCCTTTGAATACCTCATGTGAAAATTGTTTGTTGTGATGTTGCACTAAAAAAAAATAATAAAAATGACTCATTTGTAACCCAACACTGCAGTCTGTTGACTTTATTCTGACCTTGTTGTTGGTGTTGGCAGGAAAGATCTCCGGGTTTTTAAAGGCCAACACCAAATCCAATACGTCTCAAAAATGCTGTTTAAAGTGTGCTCGGGAATAGGATTTTTTTTTTCCTTTTCTTCTTTTAGTCCAACAGAAGCCCCAAAAAAGTCACCCTTATAAAACCAAGGCTTCTTTTTAAATGTAATTTTTGTATAAAAAAAATGCAGTATAGTAATTGTGCATATAAATTTTTATATATATGCTGCTCAAAAATAAATAAATAAATGAAAGCAAAACTTTCAAAACACATCAGATAGGAAACAAACTCATGTTGCATATATATACTGATATGGACTGGGTAGTGTGTTATGAATGAAAGGATGCCACATTGGTGTAAATGAGAGAGGGCTGTATTCAAAAACACTCTCGAAAATCAAAGTGTAAAAAATGATGCAGCAGGCTAGTCCGTTTTACTGAAATTTCATTGCAGCATCTCAAAATGGTGCTCAGTAGTTTGTATGTGTCAGATGGATCAAAACATGATGCCCCACAGGTGTTCTATTGGATCAGTTCCTTCATCCGACCGCCTGCATACTCTCGCCACATGAGGCCGGGCATTGTTGTGCACCAGGAGGAACCCAGGACCCACGGCACCAGTGTAGGGTCTGACAGTGGGTCCAAGGATTTCATCCTGATACCAACGGCAGTCAGGGTGCCGTTGCCTAGCTTGTAGAGGTCTGTACATCCCTTCATGAATATGCCTCCCCAGATCTTCACTAACCCACCACCAAACTGGTCATTCTGAACGATGTTAGAGGCAGCATAACGTTCTTCTTGGTTTCTCCGGAGCCTTTCGTGTCTATAATGTGTGCTCTGGGTGAACCCGCTTTCTTCTGTGACCCAGCCAGTTCTGGTATTCTGTGGCAAATGCCAATCAGGCTCCAAAGTGCTGGGCAGTGAAGACAGGGTCCACTAGAGGACAATGAGCCCTCAGCCACCCTCATGAAGTCTGTTTCTGATTGTTTTGTAAGAGACATTCACACCAGTGGCCTGCTGGAGGTCTTTTGTAGCTCTGGCAGTGCTCATCCTGCTCCTCCTCCTTACAAAAATGAGCAGATACTTGTCCTGCTGGTGGGTTAAGAGCCTTCTACGTTCCTTCCCAGCATTCCTAGAGTAACTGCCTGTTTCCTGGAATCTCCTCCATACTCTTGAGACTGTGCTTGGAAAACACCTAAGCAGCTGAAACTGATTAACAACCCCCTCTGCTACTAAACTGAGCAGATCAATATTCCTGAAGTTTAACTGACTTGATGCTATACTCTGATTAAAAAGTGCTCCTTTAATTTTGTTAAGCAGCGTGTATTCCCCTAAAATAAAACAATTCCATGTGCATTATTTCCTGAATAAGGACCCACCATTTAAAGCAATATTTTGGGATTTTGGAAAATATTTTATTTTAATATTGAGTTAGATTACATAATCAGTAGCAACAGCAAAGCAGCTGGCAAGCTTGTAATCTGAATGTAATCTATAAATCTTACTGCACCATATCAAATAAAATATACGGTAGTTCAGCTTGAAATGTTCAGTAAAATCACAACAATTAAAAATTACAACTTTGTACACTTTAGCCTTGGATGGAAATCCGTGCTGTCATTTACTCTAGTTAATGCTAACTACAGTAAACATTGTTGGCTAAGCCTTGTTTTCTTTAATGTGTGAAATAATAAATCTTTTAAAAACAAAAACCAAACCTTTCCTGTCGAGGGCACTTTTTAGAAAAGCAGTTTGAGCTTTGATATGAGGGCCAGCTGAAAAGAGACTTTTCTTCTTATACAATGTTACAGTTTTAAACAAGCACACAGATCAAAACCCTAACACAAGCCACAGACAATCAGTGACATCATCACTCAGTGACATAATCATAATCAGTGTGGAGAGGAAAACTTGAGTCCTCCTCAACAAATACTTTTACAAGAGAAGCACCAAAAGGTACTGTTTTGAAGATGTAGTATTTGAAGACTTGTAATTATAAATCATACATTATTCACTTTGTGAGGGATGCAGGTCAGTTCCCTCTGCTGCGGCTACATGATGGGGTAGCAGCCATACAGAGCAATGCCACACTGGTTGTTCTTGTTGCGCGCCATCCGGATGTAGCCCTGATCTCCGAAGGAAGTTCCCCAGCTGGAGATGGAGGGTAAAACAGATAAATAACTCAACCATCAGCTAAATTAATTAATTTAATGATGAAGGCCAACTGTAGAGCAGCATGGTGTGGAGAATCAAGTTTGTGTAATTTAAAGTTAAACAGCCCTGAACAGAATGTAAAAATCAGTCACTGCACGTTGATGACATGCTTTGTTCAAAAGCCCTGACTTCCCTGTTTCACTTCTTGTTTGTCTTCTAGAAGCATCCAGAGTGCACCGCAAAAGTGAGCATAGAGGACCTATGTTGGGATGCTCGTATGTGTGACCCAGATGGGTATTCATGGGAAATCAGGACGGTGAAAATGTCTCACCTGTTCTTTACAAGCCAGTAGTCCTGTCCATTCAGAGTGCCGTAGCCCACAGCTAAGACCCCGTGGTTCACATTCTGTGTGCATGATGAGTCATCGTACACTCCTGAAATTATAAGGAGAAAATACCAATCTCATTATAAATTTCTAAGAAGTTACAGATGATTGTTTCTAAGAAAATGTCCTTAGGAGCTTAAGAGCTTTTCTTCCCCCAACCTTCTTAAAATTATTTTCCCGTCTCTATTTACATATTAATAAGGAGAAAAATAGACTTTGCACCTGATGATGTGTAACTTACCACTCCTATAGAAAGCAAACCTGGGCCGCTTGGCATCAATCGCCACTGAAATGGGTCCAATGGTGGCAAGTCCCTGCTTCAGGGCATTCTCGTCCCCTTCAGCCAGAAACTGGTAACTGGAGCAGTTGGCAGCACGGTTTGATGGGCTGTAGCGGCACGTCCCATCCTGAAGTTAAAGGACAAATGTTAAAGGATTTGAGCTGATCAAGGGACAAACTTCATAGATATTAATTTAAAAAAAAATTGTTCTTGTTTTATGACATAAAGGCCTGGCTGTAGGCAGAATTGAACTAACTGGGACCTCATATCCACTCGGAGGGGCACCAACAAACTGAAAATATGAACTTCACTGCCACTCATTACCTAGGTTTTGTAATACATATAAAGATATAATCCTTGAGCTTGCTCTAGTGGCTCATAGTGATGTGCCCTTAGACAGATGATTGATATTTTGGTGAAGCTGTGCTTTATTTTGGATTATGAGCTGCTCTCTGTTGAAGCCACTTTGATCTGGTGAACTCTGCTGGGCTATCCATTACCTGGACTGCACCTCACTCCTCAAAGGAGTAAGTCAGTGGTGTCATAATCTGAACTTCAGGACAAAACTAAACCTAAAGAGTGTCTAAAAATACATACATATTATCATAATGTACGTGTTAAATATTTCTGAGTCCTGAATTTCAATGGCACATGTTAATCACTGGGTATTTCACATCACAAAGCGTATTTTTTAAATTATCGTTTGGTTAAAATAAAAAATAAATAAATAAAAAACACCACCTCCGCGAGGCTGGAACAGTCTGTCGAAACGGCTCGGGACTGGCCTCCTCCTCCACACAAACAACAGCAAACTACATAAAGCCTGGAGGACAAATATGTTGTCCACTCCGATTAATTTATTGTTGCTCCAAAGAGACGTTAACAGCTGACCACAGACAAGTGTGAGCGTTGCTGTCTGCAGCCCGAAGGGTCGAACTCAACTTCTTGCTGGTGTTTATACACCCACATTGGTGTCTCACTCATACAGGAATTTGTAAAGGCTGTGTTTAGTCTTATGTTTAATGCTCTTTTTAAACTTGGATATAGTTGGGATGCTGTGGACAATGTAAATAAAACAGAATGTAGCTACTGCATATCATTTTAACCCCAAATTTAATTGAAAATACCATGAAGACAACGTAAACTAAGAAATGTTACTGTTTTGTTTTTTAATGTAATCATTTTGAATTAGTAGTGTGCATATTAGGCCACACATGCTTATATGTTTACTTACATATCCTGTATAGGGGTAAGAAGCATCAGAGTCAATTCCTTGGTTGTCGATGACATATTGGAAAGCACGGTGCATGAGTCCACCATTGCAGCCATGGTTGCCATATTTGCTAGAACAATCCACCAGGTTTTGAGGACTGAGATTGACCAGCTTTCCTGTGGTCTTTGCTAACTGGCCCTCCAGGGCCCCTGCAGCACTGAAGGCCCAGCATGATCCACAAGCACCCTGAATTAAATAACAAAACAAAAACAAACACTAACGTCATATACACCATCCAAAATACAAATATGCTCGTATTCTCCCTGTTCCTCTAAATGTCCACCTAATAGCACTGATGCACTTTTTACAGCCGCAATTACAAAGAAGTATATAATGTAAATGTAAACAGAATGCAATGATTTGCAAATCCCATATTTCATTCACAGTAAAATAAACTGAGACATTTTATTATTTCATGACAAACATGAGAATTTTGAAAAGTTGGGACGGGGAAAGAAAAAGCGCTGGAAAAGTAAGTGGTACTAAAAGGAAACAGCTGGAGGAAGTAAAGATGGTTCACCAATCTGCACGCTACAGGAAGTGGAAAATTTTAAGAATAATGTTGTTCAATGTAAAACTGCAAAGACTGATATATTTGAATATCTCATCATCTCCCTGTGTTTGTGTGGGTTTGTGTCCGGGTACTGTGGTTTCCTCCCACAGTCCAAAGACATGCACTTAGTGGGGTTAGGTTCATTGGTGATTCTAAATTGCCCTGTGTTGGCCCTGTCCAGAGTGTACTCTGTCCTTCATCCTATTTGGATCATCTACAGTACATAATATCATCAAAAGTTCCAAGAATTTGGAGAAATTGCTGAAACCCCTAATATTCGGGCCCTCGGGCAGCACTGTAATACAAACAGGCATGATTCACTCATTTCCCAGTTTAGACGTCTTAGGAAGAAGAGCCTTTTGGATCTTCTTCTTCAAAGGTTTGTTTCCAGGTGGTATGCATCAGGATTTCTCAATCCAGCTAGGCTTATTGCAGCGTAACTAACGGAGGGTTCAGGGTCACCTGATCCAGCCCCAACTATAACTGTGATCAAAAAGGAAAGTTTTAAGGCTAACCTCAAAAGTAGAGAGGGTGTCTGTCTCCCGAATCCTAAGTGGGAGCTGGTTCCACAGAAGCGTGAAAGCTGAAGGCTGTGCCTCCCATTCTACTTATAAAATGCCCTAGGAACCACAGGTAAGCCAGCAGTCTGAGAGTGAAGGGCTCTATTGGGTTGATATGGTAGTAGGCGGCCTTTAAGATAAGCTGGCGCCTGATTATTCCAGACCTTGGATGTAATTATGATATTTGGGTGAATAAAACTTAAAAGTTTGAGGGTGTGAGGCAGTGATCTTGCACCAAAAAAACTAAAAAACAAAAACAAAGTTGTGGCAAATAACTCGGTAGAGACTGTGAAATGACTTCCTGTGCAAACATGAAGTGATTCAAAGAATAAGCAACAGGGTGAATGTTGGATATGGTGACACTGCTGACTGTGTGACTATGAGACATGAAATGTTTCTGCTTTCCTCAGCAGCACTGATATATTCGAGAGAGCTTAAATGTCCTCCTTTTTTTTTTTACCTGCATCTTGACGCTGGTGACACAGCCCTTCTCTCTCCAGTCTATGGTGTCGGGTATGTCAGAACCTGATGCTCCTGCAAAGGGAGATGGCGCCCTCTGGATGTCAGTGGGAGGAGTGAGAATGCCAAAAAACTGCGAGAGCTCTTCCTCTGTCTGTGAGGAAGAAGAACACGTGATGAAATGAGAAACAGAAATCAGTTAAAAGTGGCACACAGTTACAGGATCATATGTCCATGTATTTTGTAAAATGTGGCTTATCACCAATTCCCAAGTTCCCCTCATTTTAGCATATTTCAGTTCCTTTTTCTTTTAGGGAATGCAACTTTATTGTTTGGGTCAATTTTACTGGGTTCATTAGTACCATTTTGATCTACTTTCATTCAAAAAGTACTAAAAAGCAAATTGAATATTGGCATCAGAGTCACTGGGTGGACAGAACTCCCCATGTGTAAATAAGTATTTTCTGGTTTTTGCTATAGTCACTTTATATGGTCCCAAAACTGACAATTTAATTACATATTAACAGAAGTTTTTCTCTAACCAAGAAAAAGCATGCGTCATTTGTTGATTGTTGCTAACCTGACCTGGACAATAACAACCCTTTTAACATTAACAGAATGGAGAGAGCAGTCATAGGGCATTCCTGCTGTAGCATGAGATTATATAGTATGAATTAATAACTAAACATATCAGATTTTTATGAGCACATACTTCGATAGCATTCTTGGCAGTACAAATAGTAAAGCCAGAACATTAAAGCAGGGAAACAGGTTTCATTCTATGCCTCACATTCAGGATCAGGTTTCTGTCCTCTGAGCCGAGCGCCTGTTCCCTTTGACTTTAGTTTCTCTGGAATCAGACGTATTTCTTGTGGTATAGATGAAGTCAATAAATTTAAAAAATGGACTTCAATCTTGTCTGAACACTGCAAAATGTTCTCCAGCACAGACTGAAGTGAAGCAGGTTAAAGGACACAGATCAGACACCAGTTAAGACTCCAGTATTCCAGTCTGAGTGCTTTGGTCATTCATTATGTTGGCTCTGGAATATACTGTAGGCTACTGACTACTGGAGAGTGGATCCTAGTCAGCCTGATGAGTGGCCAAGTAAAGAGGAGAAATCATCTCATTACTTCAGTCAAGTCTCAAAGGGCAGCTACTTAGAAAAAAAAGGTTAAGGAGTCAAAGGGTGAAAAGATAAAGCACCAGGCCCAGCAGCAGAAGTGATTAATTTACATTCTGCAGGAGGTTAAAACAAAATCACTAGAATTCATTTTTTAAAATTATTAACAATTTTTTAAAATTCAGTTGAAGTGTTAACACTTCAGCTCAAAGTTTATGATGCTAACTGAATAAATTAACACACTTCTGAAAATGTGAAAATATACATTTGTGGCCCAATAAATCTTAGATATTGACCTCCTTGACATAGAGCAAAAGAACAAAGCAAGTAGAAAAAGAGACAGTTATGGGTTTTTTTTAATGTTATTTCCCATTCTTTTCACAAAGGGAGGAAAATAACAGAATAAAACTAGAAGAAGACATACAGGAAAGCATGCCATCAAATTCAAACAGGAAGTAACCAAAAAACAATTAATGCCAACAATGAAGATGCTGAAATGTGCAAACTGCCTTGAGTAAAAAACTAAAACCATAAAAACTGATTACTGTAAAAAAGTAAAATATTTCTTTCTTTTTTTTAAGTAAACATGTCTGCTGTCATTTCAATGTCCCCATTATTTAATTATTAAAGCACCTTTAATGTTTCATTTCCTAAAGCAGCTTTGCATCCAATTCAGTTACTGACCAAATGGCAGACAGCTGAAGCTGAAATAAACACTGCTGTGCATCAAGTGCCACTCTAAGCACCAACAGGAAGTGCCAACAGGAAGACCAAACATGTCACAAGATAGCAAAAGGCCACCGGCTGTTTTTTTGTTTGTTTGTCTTTTTTACTTAAGATTTCTCACCTGAAGAGCCATTTTCCAGAGCTACACCTCACCAGGCTATATTTGTTTTTTGTTTTCCATTTGTGGGTCATAAAGCTTGAGATATTTCTTGATCTAAACATCTAGCCTCTCCATTGGCTTACACATGAGGGACCCCAAGAGGTGATGAAAGGGTACTTCTGCAGAAGCCTCGATGCACATGTGGGAAGTGAGGGAAACAAGTGTTTTAGGGGAATGAGAAAGCTGATTTTTTTTATTATTGTTATTATTATTATTTTACCACTTTTTATTATTATTGTTTCTTGAGGTACCAGGAAGGACTGCACTTTTAATCTCGTTGCGCAACATGAGTGAACAATGACAATAAAGATTCTTTGATAATTAGGGCCGTTGGCATTCCCTGTTGTGCCTTAACACAGACACTTTTGAGGCACTTGTGGGTTCAGTTTCTGCCAGTAATCCACCATAAATAACACAAATTTAAAAAAAAAGAAGCTACGCTTCAATACACATCTGCTTTTATTCTGCTGACCTCTCAACATCATTAATACAATCACCATTAATGAATAGAAATGATCATAAATCAAAAAATTAATGAAACAGCAGAGTGTCTCACCAAGTCTCCCATGTGGTTCATGCCCAGCTCATAGGTGTGAAGCCCCATCGAGGCCTCCAGGTTGTGCACAGTGATAAGCATCAAGTTCTTCTCCCACAGTTGCCTGCGGCGCACGTTCTCCACCTCACGTTTAGAAAGAGCAGATGAGGTCAAGATGCTGTATTTGTTAATCATAAGAGTATGTAGAGTTTGCAGGTAGAAAAAAGAACACTTTTTATATTTACTGTGGCCGTTTTCTGTCACATACCTCATTTTCGTAGCTCTTCCCGTGCATCTTCTTCCACAGCTCCCAGTGGGCGTCTAATTTGGCATCAAACATGGCTGCTGCCCCCGCGCACAGGGAGACGAGCAGCAGGCTCCCCAACATCAGGCCTGCAAACAACACACACACACACACACACACACACACACACACACACACACACACACACACACACACACACACACAAAGGAGCACATGAGAAGACAGGATGTCACCTGACCTTTGATAGTCGTTTTCTCGCTAACGCGCAGAGAAAACCACCTGCCTGGCAGAGATCGAGCTTCAAGACAGAAGCATACAGAGCTGAGTTTAAAGTCTTTAAACTCAAGGTTAAACTAGGGTTCAGGTCTTAGTGATAGTGCTGTCTTTAAATCACTTCGCATAATATGAAGGAATGATTGTGTGCGAGAACGCTTCATGTAGTTGCATTTTAATTTCACTTTATGCTCTTTGAATATTTAGCGCATCAGGTGGGAGCAATAAAACATTTTGTGTTTTAATACAAAAACTTATGCAACAGTAAAGAACGCAGCGCGAAAAGACACTGAAGGAAAGGCAAAGTAGAAGTAACAGTCAACAGGGCTCGAAATACAGAAAGGCAGGCTGATTTCTCAGTTGTTCAGAACAACTTGT
Source organism: Pterophyllum scalare (assembly GCA_024447675.2). Taxonomy (NCBI): domain Eukaryota; kingdom Metazoa; phylum Chordata; class Actinopteri; order Cichliformes; family Cichlidae; genus Pterophyllum; species Pterophyllum scalare. The sequence continues at coordinate 276,760 of JAMQGT020013762.1, read as the reverse complement.
GCAACATCAAACACACAAAATTGAATACACTGAACTAACATGGCTCAAAAACTATATTTTGAAATGAAACCTCACACATATGTCCAGATGTATGGCATCTAGACTGTATATTATCCAGCTGCAAAAGAGAAATTAAAGTTCTGCCCGAACATTTCCTGTCAAATCTCACCTTAAAAATGAGTTTTAAATACAAACATTGTACTCTTGTCTCACACCTACGTAGTAGTGTACACCTTGTAACTGCTGCATTTAGATAAACTGTCACATCTATAACATATATCGATATGGTAAAATGTACGTATTAAGCTCTGAAATCATTAGGAAGCAGTTTATTAGGAATAGCCAGCTTTATATATTTACTTCTTCTTGTCTCAGAGCTGCTGGTGTTGAGGCTGTGATTGCTGCTGATGTTGTCCTCTGTGGTATGTTCACACATTTTGCATGTTCACACATTCTGATTACCCTCATTCACAAAGCAGGTGGCACTATTAAAAACAACTTTTTGCACATCACTCATAACACAGAGTCTTCATTATGTGGTGGTAAAAGAAGTCTGTTCTGATGGGCGGCAGCAGTGTAAGTATCACTTCCACATATTTAGGTTTGTGCATGAATTTCCAAATGATGCCACAGTCACAAGACCCGAAGTGAAACTAATGAACAAGCAAAAAGTGCAAGTACACTGACGAGTGTGAGGGATGAACAGATACACCTGGTAAAATGCCCAGCTTGGGAAAGAAGAGAGAGCATAAGACTTTTATTCTAAAGCACACACAACACCCTCAGTGTATGTGTAATAATTTTAATCAGAATTTATAACTCCACAGACTTCTCAAACTCTGCAAGCGATTTAAAGTAATTTAAGTAAGCTATCTACCAAAGTATTTGCTGGAGTTTATCCAAAGAGGACCTTAATTGGCTTTTTTCCCCTCTTTCTGTTGCCATGTTCATAAATAATGCCACGAAGATCAAACTTCCGGGTTTTAATTGCTTTTAAAAAGCCATAACACACAGCCTATTGTACAAGAAAGCCTTCCTATCTATGATGTAATTACAAGAGGATAAACTAAAAACACAGCGACTGTATTTCGATTTAGTTTTTTATCGAGTTGTTATTAAAAATCATACACACTTTGATTCAGTGTGATGATGTTATAACAGGGTTACAGCGGTTTTCTATCGAGTTTACAAACACACCTGCAGCCTTAACACAAAAGAAACTCTTTGAAAAACAGAAAAACGAAAGTAAAAGTAAACTCAAGTCCACTTTCTTAGATTAGCAGTCATTAATATTTCGATTAAAGCCGTTAATTTCGAATGACGCCATTAATGTGTTAATGGAAAGCCTCTCACTTGCCTTGGTTAGTCGGACTCATTATTGCTCCTGCGCCGAACCCGCTCTGACTTTCTTTTCCTGGTTGGTATTTAAGAATAAGACGGTCACATGGTTTGTCGCACTTCTTCCTCTTTTGAAACTGAGAGCTGTCACACTCCTGTGTTTGGTAATCAGTGTGAGGAGAGGAACAGCTGAATGCATAAGAGAGGCATAAGAAAGAAAAAAGCGCTTATTCAGAGCCCCACCCCCCCAAAAAAAATAAAAAAATAAAAAAATTGTGTGGTTTTCATTTATTTATTTCCCGTTAAGTTTCGTTTCCGTTCATTTCCGGATCGGAGTTTGCTCCTTATTGCTATATTATACATATCGTTTTCCCCATTAGATTCGGTGTTTCACAGTTGGGTTTTTGTTATTACAGTATGACAGAGGCAAGATTTAAGAAGTTCAGAAGAAGCACAATACAAATACACCATTTTGTCAAGGCAGCTGTCTCCCAGTCACACTCTTATTCTGCTCCCAGTGATCACGAACCACACCAGTGCTCCTTCTTGAAGTGACAAATTTGACCAAATAGGCAAAGAGTGAACCTAAAGATGTAAACAATAAAGTTTATTTATATATGGAATGGCAGTTATAATAGGGAAATGGAAAGTTGAGTTCATTTCTCTGTGGAGAATAAATATTATGGCAATCCACTCATTAGATTTTGGTATTTATCGCACTGAAATAAACATTTTAATGTTAATTTTTGTTGTTTTTTTTGTTTTTTTTTTTGGATTGTGGTGCTATCAGAAAGGTCAGGAAGGTCATTAAAATGCTCAGGGTATATCTGCAAAGATCTTGGAAGTTTATTCTACAGTTTCAGGAATATGCAGTTCTGGACAGAAGTGAAGGTCAAGAAAGGTCAGGAGGTCACTGTTGTTTTCAGGCAGTCTGTTGCTGGATGAACACACAGAAACCTGACAGAGGAACACAAATCTGACCACTTCATGCATTTAAGTCACGAACATATAAGTTCTAATCCATGGTTTAATCATACTACTACATTTTTATAGTCTAATTCAGCACCACACACACAATAACCATGTAAACATGGTGATGTGTATGCATCTTATTTCCAGAAATATAGAACTTTTGCACAGTTAATGGAATAATTCAATTATAAATATACACTCACCAGCCACTTCTTTAGGTACACCCGTTCAACCACTCATTAACACAGCTATTTAATCAGCCAATCACATGACAGCATTTAGGCATGAAGACATGGTCAAGACAATCTGTTGAAGTTCAAACTGAGCATCAAAATGGGGAAGACAGAATTTTTATTTTAGTGACTTCGAATGTGGCATAGTCGTTGGTGCCAGACGGGCTCAGTATTTCAAAAACTGCTGTTCTACTGGGATTCTCCCATCTCTCAAACCATCTCTAGGGTTTACGGCTAACGGTCTGCGCTCTCAGCAAAAAATGCTTGTTGATCAGAGGAGAATGGCAACAGTTACTCAAATAACCACTGATTATAACCAAGGTATGAGAAGAATATCTTTGGATGCATAACATGTCAAACCTCGAAGCAGATGGGCTAGAGCAGCAGAAGGTCACACTGCTGTCAGCTGAGAACAGAGACTGAGGCTACAATTTGCACGATGGATGGATGGATGGTTGGATAGAAGTGTACCCAACTATATAGAATGTAAATATTATTAAATAAATAAGTCCAGTGCTGAGTATTAACTGGATAAATTAAGGCATTTGAGAAAATTTAAATGTTTTGATTTCCAGACTCAATGAAAGCAAACATACCCCTCTGTTCCAACTGTGTTTAAAACTGGCATGATTAGCCGCCAGTGACCTTAGAATTTACTGAGATGACAGCAATTCCATCCATCCATCCATTCTCTTCCACTTATTCAGGGTCATGGGGGGACTGAGCTTATCCCAGCTACCCTGTAGCCTATGATAGCTGGGATAGGGCTAACACAGAGAGACAGACGGGTTTATGTATATTATACAGATATATTTCATGGTGTTGTGACTGAGTTATTGCATGGTCAAATCATCCTTTCATCTGTCTTACTTTAGTGGAAAATACATTTCCATCACAACATTTGCAGTACATATCCTAATCTTTACATCACTCTTGTGATGTTTTTTGTTGTGGCATGAAACATTTCCAAATGATGCATTCAAATTCAAAATGAAATCTTTATTCAATTTCATAGAAAACATCTGTTTACAATGTAATCATTAGAAAAGTGCTAAACAGTACCACAAGTGCCCTTGATCAAAAGAAAAAACAGTTGAGATTTATAGGAAATCACTCTCTATCAGCAGGAAAGGAGTAGCTCCCATTGCACAGCAATGTTTCCAGTCTGTGTTTGCACAAAAAGTTAAAAAAACATAAACATAGGGACTGAAACTCTCACAGACTACCAGCCAAATAGTGAAAAATGGTTTGTTCTGCTCTATGTAGGCGCGTAGATTTTACTTGCCACTTCCACACAAAACCAGTCTGTGTTTTGGGTTATAATTATTGAGCTAACAACATGTCCTGAAGTTACAAAACAAAACTGTGTATGCTTCTTTACTAAACAGACCACAGCAGAGGTCTGCAGGTCTGAGATTAACTGAAAAAGTGCTTCGAGATAACCAAATGTCCTGATTTTAAATTTGTGAAAATGCCAGAATCTGAGACTCCACAGCATTTAACACGATTTCACTGACGTTGTGTAGTGACGCCAAATTCATATCCTGTTTTTAAAAAAGCGCGGAAACAAACATATTTTACTGTGGTGGCTCCTGATGTGTCGAAACGTTTACTCGGAACATTTCCAAGTGTATTGTTGTCTTTGTAGTAGTCTAAGCAAAGCCCCTTCATTTCCCCTCATCTCGTCACACGATGGGGTAGCTGGCGAGGTTGGCGATGCCGCAGAGGTTGCCACGGTTACGTGCCATCAGGATGTAGCCCTTGTTGCCCCAGCTCTCGCTCCAGCTGTGAGGACAAGACAAAAGATGGGATCAAAGACGGGAAGACGGAGACGATGAAAGGCGGCGAGCATCGCCGGGAGTCAAACAGCGTTTCAGCTCATCATTTTTGACAGAATGACATGAGAACAAAACTGTATCATCAGACAATCATCATTTAATTTTAGTGGCCTTTTGAGCCACCTGATGCCATTCAGATAAGTGACATGTCCCACCTGTTCTTGACAATCCAGTACTTCTTCCCCTTGGTGTTCACGCCGTAGCCGACTGCCAACACGGCATGATTGATGTCTTCTTTGTTACAATCACGATCGTAGTAAATACCTGTGTGCGCGACAGAGAAACACAGGGTGAGCTCCAGGTCCACTGGTGGACCAGTACGCAAACTTTCATACAATTTTTACACTGAAAATCAATTTAGCATAACCAAAAATGTTGATGATGTCTATTGTCTTTCAAAGGAAACATTTATTTTGTTTTTGTTGGCTTTTTTGTATCCTTATAACCTGATTTTATTGTCTTTTCTTTTTTCCCCTAGTGTGAAGTAGATGCGGCTAACAGTTTCACCACAGCGGACATCCGAGCAGCTCACTGACCGTGCTTGTAGAACTGGAAGCTGCTCTGCGTTGCATCGATGCCCACAGACACTGGTCCAACTTTAAAGAGCGCGATAGCCAGCGCGTTCTCATTGCCCTCTGGGATCACCTTGTAGCCTTTGCACTGGGCTGCCATGCCTGATGAATTGTAGCGGCATGGCTGGTCCTGCAGATGAGCCAAAGGAGGAGAAAATGTTAAAACAATAAGCCAAGATGACTAAACTTGAACTTCAGAAGATTCGTCAAGCTGCGGCGTTTCACATCCTCACGTGGCAGTAAATCGAATTTAAGTAAAATCTTGTAAAATCTGTGATCCAGTGGATATCACTGATTCACCCAAAGTAATAATAAATTCATTCTTGTACCATAAATCAATAATCAAAATACTTCTTCACTGAGGCGCTAATACCTTGTGACTTTTCTGTCACTTTCATTGCATATGTTCGATCTGATTCCAACTGGCCAAACAACGAGAGGCAGCAGATTTTAATCATTACCAAGCAGATGCACTTCCTCCTCATATTAACAGATGACTAAAGAGGAAACTATGATCACGCTGTGGGAGAGTTTCCCCTTCATCGTTTTTGCTGAATCACCTCCCCCGGGTGAGATGGTCGCAGGTCTGTTCATGTCAAAATGGAATATTTTCTTTTCTGTTGTGTGCGGTTGGTGTGGCGTGTGAAATAGGGAACTGTCGACCGTGCTCGTTTCACTATGCATCTGCGGCTGACAGCTGATTTCTGAGTATCATTCATAAACGCCAAGTTAAAAGATTTTTTTTTGAAAGTTTGCAATGATTTTTTTGTAAAAGCGCTTTCTCAGAAGGAACCTTCCGCTTAGTTAAAAACACTGGAGAGGGTGGGGCAACGCCTCGCTTTTTTAAAAAATAACAAATAATAACTAAATTCTGTGTCTCGCTTGATTGCTTTGCACCATTTTGCATTTATGTGTTTAAGACAAGCACCAGATGACATTAAAATCTATAAGTGAATGTTTTACACACAAAAAGAAAGCTAAATTATTGCATTATAATTTACCGATGAAGAGCAAGCAATTGTGTAGGCAGTAAATAATGAACTGAAGTGAAAGTCTAGGATTAATAAGATACTTATAGATTAGTTGTATTTGGCAGTTTGGGTTGCTTACCTCTCCAACGTACGGGTAGGCCGCTTCAGAGTCAATGCCTCCGTTTTCATTCACGTATTTGAAGGCATTGGTCATGTATCCTCCCCCGCAGCCGTCGTTCTCTGTGACACAGTCCACCAGGTTCTGAGGACTGAGGTCGATGAGCTGACCCGTCTGCTTGGCCAACTGGCCTTCAAGGGCCCCGGCAGAACTGAAGGCCCAGCAGGAGCCACAGGAGCCCTGTCGGGGTGAAAGAAACACTGGTGAGTGAAAAGTTTAGCTTGATACTTTCACATGTTGCTGACAACAGTAAGAGGAAACTAAGCTGACAAGTAAGATACAATCAACAGAAATGTATGACAAAACTTTAATTTAGGGTTAAGGTCAAATCTGAGTTTTGACCTTAATTGGTACGAAACAAGAATAAATGTGCACATTGTACAGAAATATACACCAAGCTATTCTGACAATCAATTATTTTTCAAGCAAAAATAATAAAGCACTTTTAGATCCTCTTTGTGAGGATTTACTGATTTGCTTTGTTTTATGTGACAATAAACTAAAAAACTTTGGGTTTTGGGTGATTGTAAATAAGAAAGTGATAATTAATCAAGAAATAATAAAGTAATGGACTAATTAATACCGAAAGCAATATATTTGAATCCTGTTAAACAGATTAAAGGGAATGAAATTAAACAAATTATTAGGAATCAACATCAGAGCAACTACTGTGTCATCCCCTGTCTGTCCACTGGGGGGCAGATTGTGGCTACTTTGCCAAAGAAAGACATTTTTGTTTGCTGAGCGAAACAATGTAAGTGCTGTGAGTTTGGTTTGTATACAGAATTGGCTGCTGGGAAGTTTGTGGTAGGCAGTAATGTTGAAACAGGTTTAATGCCACAGCAGTGAGAAATGGGCTGTGTTATTGGTCTGGGCTGACACATCCTGCACTAATAGATCACAGACGCCACCACTGAATGGGGACCTGCTGTAAGATGGATGAACATATATGTTGAAATTAAAGCACAAAAAGCTCATTCTTGTTACCATGTGATGGATGTGACGAATGCCTGAATAGGGACAAATCCCCCTCACCCCCTGCATCATAAAAAGATCTGCCAGGAGAAGTGCATGCACTAGAGTAATGCTCACAGGTTTGGGACACCCAGGTGTCCAAGTACATTTGACGGTAAAGTGTCTCCAGAAACAGACAGATCCATTTCGGCCTTATCCCCTACCCAGAAGAACAGTTTTACTCAATAGCTCAGCACCTCTTTTGTTATTGATCTTCACTTAGTTAAAAGACCTTTGCTGCTTCACCTCAGAAAAAAAAAAAAATGCTGCTACTTAGGGTTGCCCCAATTATAACCTTTGTAAATCTGCAATCACATCAGTTCACCGGGGAATGTTCTGAGTGTGGCTTTGAGCTCTGCCATAACAGAAATTTGCCTGAAATGATCAAATGAGATGATTCAGCCATCATAAAAGGAGCTGAGGATGAAGCAGCAGAGCTGTTAGTATGCAGAGACTGCAGCGAGTCTGTTGCATAATTCATGAACCACAGGAAGCAAAGAGCTCAAAAAAAGAAAAAAAAAAATCCTGTTTATGGCTGCATGTTCACATTCATCCGCCAGGGGGAGACAAGGTAACACGCACCAATCTGTCAAAGAATGCATGTTTTACTAATTCATATTTCCGAGGATAAAACACTGCTTACAAAAGTTATCTATTTTCATACACTAATATTATTCTATGAAAATAAAGATACAGTTAAAGGTTGTAAATAATATGTTGCAAATATATTTACCATGTCAACCAGATCACTGTTGTTTACATAACATCAGTTTACTCATAACGACCAGTCACACCTAATAATGAAAGCCATTCCTTTGTTCTGAAAGGCCGCAACCAGAGAGGAGCCTGTTTCTTTTATCATGCCTGTGCATGCAAGTGGAACTGTTTGTTTTGTTTTTTTTAATGTTTAAAAAAAATGAAGTTGATTTTCTAACGTAATGCATTTTCCACTGGATCCACAGCAGAAAATATTCTCCACAAATTATGAATGCTACCCCCTAAAGAAGGCCACTCGCACACGATGCATGTTTCTGAATATTTCCATTTAAACTGTAGATGAATATGAAGGTTTTTCACTGTCAAATATAAACCTTTATTTTTCAAGCTATCGGTTCCTGATTTCACTGGATACATGTCGTAATTCTAGAGTCATACATCTGTGTTTGGACTTTGCATAATTACGTTCAGATTATACAGCTGAACTGCACATAAAAGCAATTTATCATATCATAAAAACTTAACATAAAATCCCACAGTATCCTTTACATGTGCTGTTTCTAACAGTGTTCCCAGTTGATGTCATTATTCTTGCGTCTGCCTTCCACAGTCACATTTCCCCACAGAAATCACGGAGTTTTTGTGTTTCACTCTTAACATTTTGCCTGAAAATAGCCTCAGGAACTTTTTCTTACTTCTCCACAAACTTTCAGACAGACAATCGTATGCCAAAGCTCGCAGGATTCCTAACCGCAGACTACTCTGTTGCTTTTCAGTTACTGTTTCATACCACGACTATGACAGGAATAAAACCTCTTTATAAAAAAAAAAATCACACAGATTTCCCGCAGTGAGACACCTGCTGGCCCAGTTTTGAACTATGACGCAGCAGATTCTCTCTGTCCTCGGTTCTGAATACGCTCAAATCCGGTTTGTTTTGCCGTGCTTACTGATATGCAGCACTGCACCTGATCACATCGAAAGTTCCCATTACACAGCCATGTCCTCGTGTTCTCACTTGTTTGGTGACTCACACATTTCATTTAACCGCCACAGCACGTGATTGGTATCTTTAAACGACCCGCACCGTCGCCATACCGAGAATCCGAGAAGTCTCGGCCAGAGAATGAGCTCAGCCAACACGTTCTTCAGCTTCTCTGAAACTCAGCTTTTGTTTTTGTCTCCATGTGTTTATTTATTTATTCAGATTTCTGGTCCATGTCCTTCTTGTTAAGTCCCCATTTCGTTGTCTTTTTTAAAATGTCTACTTAAACCTGCAGCAACAGAGGTTTTGCCAACTGGGACAGTGAATAAAGGTTGTGGAAAAAAAAAAGACTTAACGAACCATGACCTTTAAAATTAAAGTTGAATTTTAACAGTTAAATGGTTGCAAACTGAAAACCAGCCTGTGCAGGTGATACTGAATAACAGCACTTCATGTGATGATATTGATTTATAATTTCCGGCAACCCGTCCACACTGACAGAAACTACCCAAATATTACTCTGTTCTGACCTGATTCTTCACCGGGGTCACCATGCCCTTCTTGCGGTAGTCGACAGATTTGGGAATTCTGGACGGCACGTCATCCATTTCCATTGTCAAACCGAGCTCACGGTTCATCGGGATTTGCAGGCCGGTCATCTTCTCAACAACCTCCTCCGAGGTCTGCGTGAACAGAAACACAGTTAACACTTTTTGAATCAGGTTTCACGTCGTAGGGCTGTTACTGAACGCTTCACTCGCGCAATTTCAAGAAACAAAGGATGTTGTAGTTAGGGGTCAGAGGTCATACCACTCTGGCAATAAGTTTCTTGAATAATTGAGTGAGAAAAAATGTTCTCGGCCAAGAACAAGAGTTGTGGGGGTTTATTTTTAGATTTAAGACAGGAACAGGTAAAATAAGATATGAGAAAAGGAGGATTTACTTCAGCAAGGTAACCGAGGATGAAAAGTGATTAATGAAGACGTGGATTTAACAGTTTTAACATCGTGTAGGGACATTTTTCACTGAACACTGGGGCACAAAAAGAATCATAAATGTACATATGACAAACTGCAGAGTTACAAAACAGTAAGCAAAGGGGTGAAGAAGAGCTCAAAGGGAATACAAATTTGTGGGTTTTTTACTGTTTGCTGGCTGCCACAGTGGAACTTCTGGTTATACAATATTTTGTTAAAAAAAAAAAATCCCCACTTTATTATTGTCTGGATTTCCCCACGGCTTTCATTATAGCTGAGTCTAAAAGCAGAAAGATCATTAATGGAAGAAATACAGGCCATCTGTTAATGTCTTTCATTTCATTTAAGGGCTTCCAATCAAAATAGAAACACACAAAAAAAACCTTCATTTCCCACCACCCGTTCTTTCATAAATATGAACTTGGCCATACTTCAAGAATTCAGATGCGCGTACTTGTTCTATCACTAATAAATGAGCTTCAGCCCCGCCGTGCTGCGCTTCGTTTCTGGAGCAGCCTTTTAAAGCCTCTTCGTGTCGATGGGAAAACAAAGCCTCAGTCATGACCCACGCTGGCATGTCAGTGATACCAGCTCATTTAAGGACGCCAAACCCAGCTTTACATCAAGGGGCTTCAGCATGCATGAGTGAATTTTAAAAAAAAGCAGAAACGACAACAGACTACAGCTACAAAAAGCCAAAATTGTAGAGGAAATTATGAATATTTTCAGTAAGCTTTACTGTAAAATACTCAGACAGAAAAAAAACCCTACACATCTGGTGGTTCACATGAGCAGTTCTAAACAAAGTCTAAGCTAGTGTTCTTAATTATGACGCACTTCATGGAATGAAAAGTGTTACCTGGCATCTGACATGACTGTATGCTGGACTGGGATATTATTAGGCTGATATCTTTAGTTGAGGCACTTGGTGTAGAGTGTACTCTGGACTCACCATGTCTCCCAGGTGGTTCATCCCCATCTCAAAGGAATGAACGCCCAGAGCGGCCTCCTCGTTGTGAGCCTCAATCATGCGCATATTCTTCTCCCAAATGGCCCTGCGGATCCCCTCTTCACCCTGAGGGAAAAAAAAGTAGATGTCAACTCAAAAATGTAAAAAAAAAAAACCCCGAAACTCCCTGCCTTACACAATTAATCTTAAATATTTTCTTCCTAATTTGAACAATAGGAGTGTTTTAACTTTCTAGGATGGTGACTGAGCATCACTTCTGAACTGATGAGAATTGTTTTCAAAATCCACAAAAAAAAGATTTTTTTCCAATCTGGAAGTTTCTTTCTTTCCCCGTTTCTACAATCACACACTAACACCTGACAGCCGACAGAAACTAATCTGGGCATGCAGGGCAAATTTGCATTATAATTAGCAAATTAAAAAAAAAAAAAAAAGCCTGTCTGTGTTATAGCCCCATTTCATTAATTAGGTCAATTAAACCAGTGCACATTCACACAACAGTCTTCCCTACGGCTTTTACACATGTGGGTTAAAACGTTTCTTTATCCTTTATTCACAATCCACCACTATGTGTCATTTATGTGCCAGCTGTTGATGTTCTGCAGTGTGGCTTAAAGACACAATATGAAAATGAGACACAGCTAAGTGCTTGGTATTGAGAAAAGCATGTATGCTCTACTTATTATTGGTAGGCTTAGCAATAATTAGCATAACTATAAGCATTATTTCCATCTTGACATCCATTCCAGTAATGGAAAATATAAATCCTGCAAGGAGGCTTTGACTATATTAGATTAATGATGTCAGTACAAAGAAGGTTGAAAGCCCCCCCACCCCACTGTGTGCATGAAAACTGATTAAAATCACCATGAGAGAGGGAGATGTTATTTCTGCTAACCACACAACCAAGTATAATAACAGACTCACATGCACACTGTGTTCATGAATCAAAGCACACACTGTGCTGTAAATAAACTGCACACATGTATCGATACACACATAGACACACACACACACACACACACACACCCCAGCTGGGGAGTGCTGACCTCTAGCTGGAGGTGAAGAGCAGAGGGATAGCAGATGCTCAGTGAGCATTTACGGAGTGAATTCACAGCCAGCGATGGTTTAACATCAAGTAAACTGCAAAGTGAAAGCACCCCCTTCTTCACAGCCAGAAACAGAGTACAGGAATTTTTTTTTAGCAGCAGAGAAACCAAAAACGGAGAAGGGAGGACTTTACTCATTTCTGACACAGGCTCTGGTGATATGACACCATTAGGGCAAAAAGCTAATGATAAAACTAAATTAGAAAATAGGCTAGGAAATAATTTTTCTCCTCTTGATTCATAAGCTCATGAAATAATAATTTAAGTACCCATAGCTGCTGAATTAATCCTTTAAACTGAAAACTCTTGAATCGTACTCAACAAAAAGACAATTACAAGTCATCTTACAGGAGGATCTAAACATCTACTGGCTGTGGATGAGAAAGCTAAACTCAAAGTAAATTCTCATTGTGCATGCCCTGCTTTAGTTTAGCTTCTCTGTTCTTTAACTCCATCTGTCTAATTTTCACTCAGGGCCAAAACAAGGAAGTAGAGCAACCGATGCTCGCATCACATTTCTTGCTTTTCCAGTTAGCTGTTTCCCTCAGCATTTACATACAAAGCATTGTGTTGTAAGGCTGGCTAAAGGGGAAAAAAAACATTTTGATGATGCAGAGTTTGTGAAAGATTGTGAAGAACAATTGTGGACAGTGTGCGCACACACAGGGGAGACAGAGAGAGAAAGAAAGAGGGAGAGCGAGCACAATAGTGTTAATGCAAATTCTTGACACAACTAAGGACGTAAAATTGTGAACAGTTTCTACATAATGGATCTGATAATCTAAACTAAAGTATGACTGAGGATGAATATTTGACATCCTTTCTCATTAATGTCACTGATCCTTCCTTCTGTGACGCTATAGCAGGGGTGGGCAAAACTACGGCCCGCGGGCCACACCCGGCCCATTGGTCTTTTTAATCCGGCCCGCTGAGGACTGGTACAGAATTGCCCAAATCAAATCATATCATAATTAGGACTGATGTTGAGGATTCTGAGAATTGCTACGGCAAAACCAACACCAGATTTCGATGCACTGTCAAAAAAAACACTGTTCCCATTAAAAATAAATGTAAGTATTAACACTGTAATGCCTTTTTTATGTTTATGTTTGATATGTATATATCTGTTGCTGACCCGGCTCGTCTGTCAAAATTTAAAAAGTTTAAAACAGTTTAGTCTGTACACTTAGTCCTGGGCTCAGATGTGGACTGTGGTGTGTAAATAAAATATGAGGTTTTACCACATATGTACACAAATTTATTAAAGTATGTAAATTATAAATAACTACATGTGGGACTGGATTTTTTTTTTGTCAGTCAGACATAGCACGGTGCAGTCATGTCTCCTCCAGCTGACGGTGCAAGTCACATCAGGAAGAGAAAACCAATAATGTTACATATATGAAAAGTAGTTCTGTTGTTTCAGACTGAAAAACAATGATTTGCACATTTAATTCTGGGAAACTGCACCAAATGGCACATCTTTGAAAGCAAATGTGCATGATTTTAATTTCACTTTGGCATTAATGCATTTTTATATAATCAGTCTTTATCAAACACTTGATTAAACAAACAATTGCTCAAAGTTCTTTTTTGTTTTTTTTTAGTCTTAGCAGCCCCTCCTCTTTCAGCCATGAAAAATCCGTTTTTAAAACTAAATTTCTATCTCTTGATTTCAACACCACTATTAACTACAGTGGTAACAGAGACTCACCAGGCCATTGTATTCTTTTCTGTGTGCGTTCTTCCACTCTTCCCACTGTGCATCCAAAGAGTCTTCATCAAAATGGCCTTGCACTGAGGTAGCCAGCAACAACACACACACAAACGCCAACATCCTAAAAGAACAAAAACAGACAGTCTCCATGTTTTTATAGATACCAAACCCAGAATGAAATACTTATCCAAAGTGTGTTTTAATTATTATGGATATGGGCTTCATAAGGATTTTTTTTTTTTATAATAAAGTTTCATTATTCAAGACTAAAAGTACAGTAATAATGTAGCACAATGTTAGTTCAATTAATCTCAAGTCACATTATATTGTAAGTTGAGGGCACAACATTATAAGTAGGGCAGGTGTATGCATCTTGAATGTCACAATGTCATAATAATCTCTTAATCCTCCGTTTATGGGTGTCCACTAGAGGAGTTAGAGCTCCTCTTGTGGGAATTCACATCTTCCTAAAAGGTTTACTTGCGGGGCTTCCAGTGTAGCCCACCAGGTTGAGCAGGGGACTCTGTATTTTCTGGAGGGACCTAGGTTTGAATTCACACCAGGCCAAGAGCTCTCATATATATATATATATATATATATATGGTATGGTTTACTATACCACGTGATGCTTTCATTACCTCGATCACGTGAAACAAAGACAAAAAAAAAAAGGATCTGATTTTGGAGTGAAAACCTGCATGCCATCTTGTGGTTTAAGACGTTTTCACTGTGACAGAAATCTCTCTGGAAAACCATTTTTACTTTCTTTTACTGGGTTGGACAGTGTGGGATATAATCTGACAGCAGCTTCATACCGAACTCATGAATAACTGCTACAGGATGAAGACTCAAACTCCGGCGAGCTAGCCTGAGAAAAAGTTTCCTCTCTCTCTCATCAGGGATTTTAACCGTGCCTTTTTTTTAAAGTCCAGACTATGAAAATACACGAGAACATTTTCTCTCTGCCTTTGTTTCTCTTTGGCTTCCTGAGTCCCGCCTTTTTGTATTTAATCTGCATGTGTGGAGTTAGTTTCCAGTAAAGGTTGCTGACCTTGAATGCTTTAACTAAAAGCAGAAACCGATGTTTCCTTTTGTTTTGGGATGTGTGAAGTTAATCATTTTTTTTTCTTTTTGCTTTCTGATTCTCTCACTGATTAAACACAGCTTCACCTTTGGGTTCATGTTTTAAATAGCAAAACCCCCTGATACACGCTAATAATTCACCATATGTGCACAGTGCTGTGCACAGTGCTGTGCACGAGTCACAAGCATTCTCCCTGTAATAGTTTAGGTTTTAAAAAGAAAGGTACATTTTGCATAAAACATTAACATTCACATCCCCTGATGTATTTTCCATGGGTATGTCATAAACTGTGTAGAGCTCAAATTGGCTCTCACTTAAGGTTGCATCTCCCCCTGCCAAAAATGACCCTATTAAGGTTTCAATTAGGTCTGAATTGTTTTCTAATCCTAGTCTTTTTAAAGCTATTTGCTTTCTTGCTAAAAAAAATTATGAATTTATATGCACCTAAATGTTTAAGGGGACGGGGGCCTACAAAACAATCTCAAAGTCTTAAAATTCATTGCCTGTAATGAAGTGAGCTTGTGTCTAACTTCAGTTCAGCTTAGTTGTCTTAACTTCAACAGAAAAAAGTCAGAAAGCAGCAGTTCTTCAAACTACCATTAAATAAAGCACCAAACTGAAAGTAAAACTCAGTGTTAGGAAATCAGCAGTAAACAAACTTACCTGAGTCCAAAAGTTGAAGAGTTTGGAGAAGTCTTCCGAGTCTGACTTGGTGTTCCTCTGCTGTTGAAGTAGGTCAGTGGACGAGTTTATATCCGCTGAATTTTGAGGAAGTACACTGGGAGCTCAAGGTCTGGGGAGGAGTTTTCTTCTTCCATGCAGGGGAATTACATCTGGTTTCACTAAATAAACCAGATGATGTCAGGTGTCAGGTTACAGAGGCATGTCTGAGTAGGAGGATGTTGTACTGCTGCAGTCTGGACTGCTGCTTGAAAATTAAAGAAGGCTCACAAATTTTTAATAAAAATGACTGGGAACTTGGCCTTTGCTCTTTTCTAAAGTCTAACATTGATTAGCTTTTATAGCAGACCAGGCTGTGTACTCTGTTCAAGAATCAAAGTGAAATCAAAGAGGAAGCCTTGACCGTTTATTCTGCTTTCATCTGTGCTCTAACTCATTCTGAAGAATAATACCATAATGCTGAATTATTAAGCAAACACTTTTGTTATCCCAAAAGGAAGGAAGGAAGGCTGCAGCAACAAAGTCGTGTGTAAAGAACAAGTATGGTACAAAAGTGTGTAATGTAGTGGTTGTCGGTCACTATACTGCATCAGCATTGTGTTACACAGATTGGAAATCAAATGATTAGCATTGATAATTCAACTGTGGACACTGCGACGTGTATTTATTATTTACTTAGCATTTAACATGACTGATATCATTATTCGCGACAGTGGAGTGAAGTCAAGTTTAGTTTCAGGCCATAAGTGGCTGAAGATTTCCACAAATCTTTCCAATTAAATTTCTGCTGTATTATATTTCATCATCTCAGGTAAACACTGGCATGCTCGCCTGAGATGATGAAGATAAGATGAGAAGAAATTAGAAACACCAAGAGCTCGTGGATAAGATATTAATACAAGTATTTAAAACGTGGTCTTTGCAAAAAACAGAAATGTTTTTGTACTTCAGATGAAGAAAATACACAAAACAGATTTCTGTCTAAAGATGCTTTACCACACACACTCAAACAGCACTGGTACTGTATATAATGTCGTGGAAATTTGTGACAGTGTGAAATTGCTACATGCTATCGGCCACTGATTTTTGAGAAAGTCGTGCCTTTATTTAAGTCTTTTCTTTAAAACTGTTCATTGTGTCTGAATGGAAAATAGTTTCCTTGAAGACTGATAACCAAACATGCCTTTTGTGATTAATGACACGAGAACAAGCGTAAAACCTGATTATGAGTAGCAGCTCGCTAAAAAAAAAAAATTCCCACAGCAGAAGCCAAACAGGTCTTTACCATATATGTATTTGCTCCAATTTTTTTTCTGTTTTATTCTGTTTGGTGGTACTTCCCCATGTTGTTAGTCATGTGTGTATATATGAACATATCTTGTGACTCCTATAATCATACTGCTG